>JAGFBZ010002000.1:0-187083 GCA_018398805.1 Hirundichthys speculiger | reverse complement strand
ATAACGTTAGGCTACCTGGCCCCTAATAACAACGTTAGGCTACCTGGCCCCTAATAATAACGTTAGGCTACCTGGCCCCTAATAATAACGTTAGGCTACCTGGCTACCCTAATAATAAACGTTAGGCTACCTGGCCCCTAATAACAATGGTTAGGCTACTGGCCCTAATAATAATTAGGCTACCTGGCCCCTAATAATAACGTTAGGCTACCTGGCCCCTAATAATAATAACGTTAGGCTACCTGGCCCCTAATAATAACGTTAGGCTACCTGGCCCCTAATAATAACATTAGGCTACCTGGCCCCTAATAATAACGTTAGGCTACCTAGGCTACTGGCCCCTAATAATAACGTTAGGCTACCTGGCCCCTAATAATGTTAGGCTACCTGACCCCTAATAACAACGTTAGGCTACCTGGCCCCTAATAATAACGTTAGGCTACCTGGCCCCTAATAATAACGTTAGGCTACCTGGCCCCTAATAATAACGTTAGGCTACCTGGCCCCTAATAATAACGTTAGGCTACCTGGCCCCTAATAATAACGTTAGGCTACCTGGCCCCTAATAACAACGTTAGGCTACCTGGCCCCTAATAATAACGTTAGGCTACCTGGCCCTAATAATATAATAACGTTAGGCTACCTGGCCCCTAATAATAACGTTAGGCTACCTGGCCCCTAATAATAACGTTAGGCTACCTGGCCCCTAATAATAACGTTAGGCTACCTGGCCCCTAATAATAACGTTAGGCTAGGCTACCTGGCCCCTAATAACAACGTTAGGCTACCTGGCCCCTAATAATAACGTTAGGCTACCTGGCCCCTAATAATAACGTTAGGCTACCTGGCCCCTAATAACGTTAGGCTACCTGGCCCCTAATAATAACGTTAGGCTACCTGGCCCCTAATAAATAACGTTAGGCTAACCTGGCCCCTAATAATAACGTTAGGCTACCTGGCCCCTAATAATAACGTTAGGCTACCTGGCCCCTAATAATAACGTTAGGCTACCTGGCCCCTAATAATAACGTTAGGCTACCTGGGCCCCTAATAATAACGTTAGGCTACCTGGCCCCCTAATAATAACGTTAGGCTACCTGGCCCCTAATAATAATGTTAGGCTACCTGGCCCCTAATAACGTTAGGCTACCTGGCCCCTAATAACGTTAGGCTACCTGGCCCCTATAATAATGTTAGGCTACCTGGCCCTAATAATAACGTTAGGCTACCTGGCCCCTAATAATAACGTTAGGCTACCTGGCCCCTAATAATAACGTTAGGCTACCTGGCCCCTAATAAATAACGTTAGGCTACCTGGCCCCTAATAATAATAACTAACGTTAGGCTACCTGGCCCCTAATAATAACGTTAGGCTACCTGGCCCCTAATAATAATAACGTTAGGCTACCTGGCCCCTAATAATAACGTTAGGCTACCTGGCCCCTAAATAATAACCGTTAGGCTACCTGGCCCCTAATAATAACGTTAGGCTACCTGGCCCCTAATAATAACGTTAGGCTACCTGGCCCCTAATAACAACGTTAGGCTACCTGGCCCCTAATAATAACATTAGGCTACCTGGCCCCCACTAATAACGTTAGGCTACCTGGCCCCTAATAATAACGTTAGGCTACCTGGCCCCTAATAATAACGTTAGGCTACCTGGCCCCTAATAATAACGTTAGGCTACCTGGCCCCTAATAACAACGTTAGGCTACAACGTTAGGCTACCTGGCCCCTAATAACAACGTTAAGCTACCTGGCCCCTAATAACAACGTTAGGCTACCTGGCCCCTAATAATAACGTTAGGCTACCTGGCCCCTAATAATAACGTTAGGCTACCTGGCCCCTATAATAACGTTAGGCTACCTGGCCCCTAATAATAACGTTAGGCTACCTGGCCCCTAATAATAACGTTAGGCTACCTGGCCCCTAATAATAACGTTAGGCTACCTGGCCCCTAATAAATAACGTTAGGCTACCTGGCCCCTAATAATAACGTTAGGCTACCTGGCCCCTAATAATAACGTTAGGCTACCTGGCCCCATATAACAACGTTAGGCTACCTGGCCCCTAATAATAACGTTAGGCTACCTGGCCCCTAATAATAACGTTAGGCTACCTGGCCCCTAATAATAACGTTAGGCTACCTGGCCCTAATAACTAATGTTAGGCTACCTGGCCCCTAATAATAACGTTAGGCTACCTGGCCCCTAATAATAACGTTAGGCTACCTGGGCCCCTAATAATAACGTTAGGCTACCTGGCCCCTAATAATAACGTTAGGCTACCTGGCCCTAATAATAACGTTAGGCTACCTGGCCCCTAATAAAACGTTAGGCTACCTGGTCCCTAATAATAACGTTAGGCTACCTGGCCCTAATAATAACGTTAGGCTACCTGGCCCCTAATAATAACGTTAGGCTACCTGGCCCCTAATAATAACGTTAGGCTACCTGGCCCCTAATAATAACGTTAGGCTACCTGGCCCCTAATAATAACGTTAGGCTACCTGGCCCCTAATAATAACGTTAGGCTACCTGGCCCCTAATAAATAACGTTAGGCTACCTGGCCCCTAATAATAACGTTAGGCTACCTGGCCCCTAATAATAACGTTAGGCTACCTGGCCCCTAATAATAATCGTTAGGCTACCTGGCCCCTAATAATAACGTTAGGCTACCTGGCCCTAATAATAACGTTAGGCTACCTGGCCCCTAATAATAATGTTAGGCTACCTGGCCCCTAATAATAACGTTAGGCTACCTGGCCCCTAATAATAACGTTAGGCTACCTGGCCCCTAATAATAACGTTAGGCTACCTGGCCCCTAATAATAACGTTAGGCTACCTGGCCCCTAATAATAACGTTAGGCTACCTGGCCCCTAATAACAACGTTAGGCTACCTGGCCCCTAATAATAACGTTAGGCTACCTGGCCCCTAATAATAACGTTAGGCTACCTGGCCCCTAATAACTAACGTTAGGCTACCTGGCCCCTAATAATAACGTTAGGCTACCTGGCCCCTAATAATAACGTTAGGCTACCTGGCCCCTAATAATAACGTTAGGCTACCTGGACCCTAATAACGTTAGGCTACCTGGCCCCTAATAATAACGTTAGGCTACCTGGCCCCTAATAATAACGTTAGGCTACCTGGCCCCCTAATAAACGTTAGGCTACCTGGACCCTAATAATAACGTTAGGCTACCTGGCCCTAATAACAAGTTAGGCTACCTGGCCCCTAATAATAACGTTAGGCTACCTGGCCCCTAATAATAACGTTAGGCTACCTGGCCCCTAATAATAACGTTAGGCTACCTGGCCCCTAATAATAACGTTAGGCTACCTGGCCCCTAATAATAACGTTAGGCTACCTGGCCCCTAATAATAAACGTTAGGCTACCTGGCCCCTAATAATAACGTTAGGCTACCTGGCCCCTAATAATAACGTTAGGCTACCTGGCCCCTAATAATAACGTTAGGCTACCTGGCCCCTAATAATAACGTTAGGCTACCTGGCCCCTAATAATAACGTTAGGCTACCTGGTCCCTAATAATAACGTTAGGCTACCTGGCCCCTAATAATAACGTTAGGCTACAACGTTAGGCTACCTGGCCCCCTAATAACAACGTTAGGCTACCTGGCCCCTAATAACAACGTTAGGCTACCTGGCCCCTAATAATAACGTTAGGCTACCTGGCCCCTAATAATAACGTTAGGCTACCTGGCCCCTAATAACAATGTTAGGCTACCTGGCCACTAATAATAATGTTAGGCTACCTGGCCCCTAATTATAACGTTAGGCTACCTGGCCCCTAATAATAACGTTGGGCTACCTGGCCCCTAAAATAATGTTAGGCTACCTGGCCCCTAATAACAACGTTAGGCTACTAGCCCCTAATAACAATGTAAGGCTACCTGGCCACTAATAATAACGTTAGGCTACCTGGCCCCTAATAACAATGTTAGGCTACCTGGCCCCTAATAACAATGTTAGGCTACCTGGCCCCTAATAATAACGTTAGGCTACCTGGCCCCTAATAATAACGTTAGGCTACCTGGCCCCTAATAAAATGTAGGCTACCTGGCCCCTAATAATAACGTTAGGCTACCTGGCCCCTAATAATGTTAGGCTACCTGACCCCTAATAACAACGTTAGGCTACCTGGCCCCTGATAATAATGTTAGGCTACCTGGCCCCTAATAATAACCTGGCCTAATAACGTTAGGCTACCTGACCCCTAATAACAACATACCTGGCCCCTAAAAATAATGTTAGGCTACCTGGCCCCTAATAACAACGTTAGGCTACCTGGCCCCTAATAATAACGTAAGGCTACCTGACCCCTAATAACAACGTTAGGCTACCTGGCCCTAATAATAACGTTAGGCTACCTGACCCCTAATAACAACGTTAGGCTACCTGACCCCTAATAACAACGTTAGGCTACCTGGCCCCTGATGCTAATGTTAGGCGGGGGGGCTACTCCGATAACAACCACATCAACAGTTTACAACTAACTCATGTTGTTTTCAGTGTCAATGATTGTAAGTAATTGTATCTGTAAATCTGGCTCCCTGACCGTGGTCCCAGTTCTGGTGGGCTTGACTCGCTGCCAACAATTTCAGGTTCATCTCCAGGAGGATATGTATCCAGCTTTTTTAGTTTAGTCTATTCCTGCGCTCTTTTTTCCTTTTCTTTGCATTTTGTTGCTCCACTTTTATGCTTGTATGAACTGCCACTCATGATTTAATTATATCAGTGATCCACCTACCCTGCACCACGTAGACTCTGTTGACTAGTGACTGATGATGACGCTGATAGACGGCTGTTGATGACGATTTTACCCAAAATACATTTGGAGATCTTACCGGCGATCCACTTGTAAATTTGCACATTGTAAATTTAACTGTGAGGCTACCTGGCCCCTAATAACAACGTTAGGCTACCTGGCCCCTAATAATAACGTTAGGCCACCTGGTCCCTGATAATAACGTTAGGCTACCTGGCCCCTAATAACAACGTTAGGCTACAACGTTAGGCTACCTGGCCCCTAATAACAACTTTAAGCTACCTGGCCCCTAGGGCTGCACGATATAGACAAAAAGTCATATCTCGATATTTTTAGGCTGAATATCGATATACGATATATATCTCGATATATTTTTCCAGTGAAATAATAACAAAAAGCATGTTCTTAATTAAAACTAAATGTGAGAAATGTCAGAAAGGCACTTTTATTAATGTTCAACTTCAACAGAAGAACATGTGCATTAAATTCACTGCTGTCAGTAAACACCTCTTCAAATAAATTAGTAAGGGGAAATGCATAGCTTTAAGTCTATGACAGAATAAAGTATACAAAATGTAAACAAAAAATACTGACCAAAAATGACAGGTCAGCTTGCTATTTATGAAAGCTTCAATCCACTGAGGGAGACAGTTTTGGTTTAGCAGTATATCTCCTCCTAAATGCAATTCAAGCATTTACTGTGCAAAACATTACTTGTGCAAACAACAGTCCAAGCACTCAACAAAATAAACATGTTCTTTGAACAATTCTACTTAGTACCATAAGCTATTAAAAGTAGAAAACTAAGAGGTAGTTATGAACATTTTGCATCTTACAGATTTTGTGCGAGAAAAATGAGCCTGTCGACACTTTCAGGTTTCAGGGATGCCCTGTGTCAGGTTGCAATATTTCCACTGCAACTAAAAACCCTCTCTGAAGGGGAGCTGGTGGCTGGCACACAAAGGTACTTCTTGGCCAGTTTGCTCAGTGCTGGAAAGGCAACTTCATGTTCCCTCCACCATTTGAGTGGGTCAGCATCACTCTCTAAACAGACTGACTGCAGATAGCCTGACAGTTCATGTTCTATTGTCTCTCTCAGTGTGAGTTTGGTGCTGGTCGTAGGGCCCTCCATAAAGAAGCTTGCCAGAGATTTCTTTTTTTTTTTAGGATCAGGGGGCGCTGCCACAGTTCCTTCTCCTTGTTGAGTAGGGAGCTCACTCGCACATTTGCTCTGGTCCTCCTGCAAAGACTGGGCCTCCAAGATGACCCGACATTTCAGGGCATCCATTTTGTCGCAGGAAATGTATGTGGTCCTAAATCTTGGATCCAGAAGAGAGGAGATATCTAACAGGTCACTGGTAGCTGGGTCTGCATATTTGTTGTTGAGGTAACCCACAACCTTTGTTTTGATGGCTTTACACAGCTCACTATCCCCCTCTTCAGATGCCAGGAGACGATTGTTGAACAGGTGAAGCACAGGTCTGACGTACGACAAGGTCACATAGTCCTCTCCTGAGAGAGCATCAGTAAAGTCCTGGAGGGGCTTTAGAGCTTTCTGAATTGCCTCCAGGACCTCTATGTCCTGCCAGGTAAGGACTAGAGGTCTGGTTTTCTTGTCAGCAGAAAGGACTTTAGCCAGTGCTCTTTCTTGCTCCAGGACTCTCTCTATCATTAACAGCCTCGATCCCCAGCGTGTGGCAGACTCTGTGATCAGCTGATGGCCTGGTAGACCAAGTTGCAGCTGTGCTTGAGCCAGTTCTTTTCTTTTCTTCCAGCTATATGAAAAGCTGCTCACAATCCTCTTGCACAGACCAATGGCACGGGTGATGCGGGTATCATCCATGGCATATCCTTGGTATCAAAAATTGAAAAAACACAATCAACCAATTACAGTTAATAGGGGTATAATAATTACTATATATGTGCATGACAATGAGTATAAGCAGTGTTCAACTCCTTAAGCGTAACTGCCAGTAAATGAGTGAAAACAAGTTTAGACCTAATTAAAATTAAAAAAAAAAAAATTTTAAGTTTTATTCTAGATTTATTTGCATTGCATTAACACATGATTTATTCCATCAGTTTGAGGTCAAATTTAGAGATTTAGAAAAATTTATAAAAGACTTAAATCCAAGTTTAAAATGGTGTAATGATTTTTTTTTACACCATACATAAACCTTTTTAGACTGAATTTTGATGAATTGTGATTCAGAAAAGAAAGCACTGAAACTATTATTTTAAGTTATGCTCACTATGTGATCAAAGTAATCCATAGTAAGCCTGTTGTATCTTTGCAACACTATTATTATTTTTAAAGAATAAGCCAACAATAATTCACTCACCAATGGCCAGATGAAGTCAGTGACCAAAACACTGCATCCTGAGCCACTCGTTGAGTTGCAGCGCTTTGACAACATTAGTCCCGTTGTCAGTGGTTACGGCCACTAGCTTGTCTGGGTTGAGCTTCCAGCTTGAGAGGACGTCCCGCAGAGCTCCCGCTATATGTTCCCCGGTGTGGTCTTGGGGAAAGTAGCTTGTCTGAAGACATGCAGATTTTATATTCCACTCATACATGTAATGAATTGTTACACACATGTATGGTTCACAGGTCCGGCTGGACCACATGTCGGATGTCAAAGCAAAATGTGAAACTTTGGCGAGGCGGGCGTCCATGCTGGCTCGTACTTCGTTGTACATTTTTGGTAGCGCTTCGTTAGCGAAATAATTTCGTCCAGGAAGTTGGTATCTGGGTTCAACTACTTTAATCATCTGAATAAAGCTAGCCTGTTCCACTGTAGCGATGGGAGCCATGTCTTTAGCGATATGGTAAGCTATAGCTTCCGTGATGTCGCGCCACTTCTTACTCATTTTATCAAAGGTGGCAGTACGAGCGAGTGTGTTTTCCAGCGTGACTTGTTTTGCTTTCGGGTTGGACTGGTCTAACTTTACCTTTTGACTTTCAGCACGTAGTTTAATACATTCTTCATATTCGACTGCATGCCGTTGTTGTAAATGGTGATACAAATTGGTCATGCTCGAACCCTTTGCCTGGACGGGTTTTCGGCATTGTCTGCAGAATGTATTTTAATGCTCCACATCGGAAACCTGGAATCCAAACCATCTCCATATGACTGACCCATTGCTCCTTTTCTTGGAAATGAGCTCCTCTTCAACTACTTCTCCTGAGTCAGATGCCATCGTTGTAAGTGTTGCTGGTGATAGGAGGAAGGGGCGGGCTCAACTCCGGAAGGGATGACGGCAGGAAAAGTGACACACGTACATCGTTTATATCGATATTGCTTCATCCTTTATCGTGCGGCACTAAAAACTCGATATAAGATATAAACTCGATATATCGTGCAGCCCTACTGGCCCCTAATAATAACGTTAGGCTACCTGGCCCCTAATAATAACGTTAGGCTACCTGGTCCCTAATAATAACGTTAGGCTACCTGGACCCTAATAACAACGTTAGGCTACCTGGCCCCTGATAATAACATTAGGCTACCTGGACCCTAATAATAACGTTAGGCTACCTGGCCCCTAATAACAACGTTAGGCTACCTGGACCCTAATAATAACGTTAGGCTACCTGGCCCCTAATAACAACGTTAGGCTACCTGGCCCCTAATAATAACGTAAGGCTACCTGACCCCTAATAACAACGTTAGGCTACCTGGCCCCTAATAATAACGTTAGGCTACCTGACCCCTAATAACAACGTTAGGCTACCTGACCCCTAATAACAACATTAGGCTACCTGGCCCCTGATACTAATGTTAGGTGGGGGGGCTACTCCGATAACAACCACATCAACAGTTTACAACTAACTCATGTTGTTTTCAGTGTCAGTGATTGTAAGTAATTGTATCTGTAAATCTGGCTCCCTGACCGTGGTCCCAGTTCTGGTGGCCTTGACTCGCTGCCAACAATGTCAGGTTCATCTCCAGGAGGATATGTATCCAGCTTTTTTAATTTAGTCTATTCCTGCGCTTTTTTCCTTTTCTTTGCATTTTGTTGCTCCACTTTTATGCTTGTATGAACTGCCACTCATGATTTAATTAATCCGTGATCCACCTACCCTGCACCACGTAGACTCTGTTGACTAGTGACTGATGATGACCCTGATGGACGGCTGTTGATGACGATTTTACCCAAAATACATTTGGAGATCTTACCGGCGATCCACTTGTAAATTTGCACATTGTAAAGTTAACTGTGAGAGTGAACATGCCGCACAACATTTAATTCACTGTGTAGAAACCTACATGACCAAAGACAGTCTTAATTTTTTTTGACCAACCATGACTCATTCTGGCTGGGGAAACATATATATATAACCTTATAGTAGCATGTATTTGTTGTATTTGTATTTGTATTTGTAACATGCATGTTGTAACCAGTATTGCGCAAGGCGCGACTGATAGAAACGTCACAGTCAAATCCTGGTCCAGCGCAACAAGGTCTCTGCTGGCGGCCAGAGAACCTCTCTTGGCTGGAGCGAGGATGGGCGTGCTCCTAGATGCCCTGCTCACTGAAAGTTTCCCTGCCTAGACGGTGGACTGGCCCTGCCACCCCTCTACCTATCTTCATCACCAACAGCCCTAACCAGCTGCGATCGGCACACTCCCAACCAAACCAAACCAAACCTGATAACCACTACCAGTTTGCTTGGCTGGACAATAAAGCCGGTAACAGCTACCAAGCTCCTCTCTCCAGCTTTACCTCACAAAGTGTCCCAGTCGTTTTTATACCTCTGCTCACTTTTCCCTCACAGGTGCTGCCACTCAGGTAATTACCATGTCTGCTTCAGCTCTGCTCCTCCTCACCCCCCCACTACCACTGACACTCCTCACTACAATAACATGAGTAGAACATCAAAGTCTCTGGTAACATCCTCTGTACCCAAAAAAAAATAATAAGAAATAAAATAAAACCTCACTCAGCGGGCTTGTTTGCGTGTCAATCAGCTGTGGTGATAAATCCATATTTCAGTAGGACTCCTGGTATTGTCTGTTAAAAGCTTTCTTTTTCTTGGAAGTCATCGGCTGTTCTTCTTTCTCTTCACTGTGCATTTTCCCCTTCACAAGAAGACTTTCCAAAGAGTCTGTTTCTTACTCATTTTGCTAGCTGGGTTAAATTTTGGCGCTCAAGTGACAGAAATGTAACCGAGAGAATCCGGTCACTTTTCAAAATAAATTATTTTTCAAAATAAAAGCTTGTTCAGATTCATATAATAAATAAAACTTAAATTGCTAATTTTTTCTTGCGCGGCCCGGTACCAATTGATCCACGGCCCATTACCGGTCCGCGGCCCGGGGGTTGGGGACCGCTGATCTACAGTACATCTCTATACAGTACATCAATGGGTAAAGGTGGCTTCTGAGATCTCCTTGGACTTCATGGTGGTAGCTCCAGTTGAATAGCTGCCAGATACCAAATCAATGTCTGATCTCTACCCCAGACCTGGGATACGCTTCATCTGTCATGAGGTATAGATGGAACGGACTGCACCAGCATATCTGTTCCGTCATTTGTCCAAATACTGAAAATAGAGGCTAAAAATGAGTGTAATTTCTCAATGACAAATAAGATGTTTTTGTGAAACCATTGAAATCCATTGTGGTGATGTGTTAAGGCAGAATCATAAAAACTCACATTGTCAATACACTTTTTAAACTTTACTGAACTAGATGGTAAAATTGTAAGCTTGAATTTAGCTGACTCTGCACCACACAATGATCCCTCTTCAGGTGAAAAACCCACGTGACTCTCCCCAGGGCCTGACTCTATTTTCCCTGTCAGACTTCAGGAACACTGGAGGCCTGACAGGAAGATGCCTTCAATTCTGTTTGGAAACTTAGGTGAGTCGCTGTGTTACAGCGAAAGCGCCGTCACAGAGAACCTGCTTTAGAAAAAGACTAATTTCGGTTTTTGTACAAAAAAGGTCATGGTAACGTGGATACTTGGCACTTCCCTGTCACGGCATAGTAGAAATGTAAATTCAGATAAGGTCGGATGGAGTTTGCTGCCCTGATCAACTTTAACTTCGTGAATATATAATTTGAAAGAGGTCGACCTCCGCAGCTGTAAAATTGTAGTGCTTTTCAATAGAGTTGATGTTTCACAAAAACATTTCAACGCGTGTCATTCTACTGCCAGCTGTTCTGTACTCTACAGTACTGACGTAGTAGTTACTCACAGGTGTGTGTGTACTGACGTCTAGAGTACATGCAGGACTGTGTAGTAGTTACTCTCAGGTGTGTGTGTACTGACGTCTAGAGTACATGCAGGACTGTGTAGTAGTTACTCGCAGGTGAGTGTGTACTGACGTCTACAGTACATGCAGGACTGTGTAGTAGTTACTCGCAGGTGTGTGTGCAGTCTCTGTAAAAGACAACACCTACCTGTTATTGCAGGACTTCCAGAACTTTGACCGTTTTGTTTTTGCTGTGCTTCCATCGGTCTATGGGTGACGTGACAGCCCCCCCCCCCCCCCCCCCCCTCCCCTACGCGTTTCGCCTTAAGAAAGTCACGTGACCGATACAGGTACTGTATCGAACTGACAGTGACGCGCCAAACTGTGTTCATAAGGAAGCGCATCTGTCGACGGGATGCACTGCCAAAAGAAATCTCCAATCTTTTGTCACATGTCGTCAGAATCGGCAATCCGCACCTCTTCCAGCTTGCCTTGCGGTTTCTTTGCACACCAGCATCATCTGTCCCTTGTGAGAGGGTCTTTTCCAAAGCTGGAGAACTGTTGTCCAAAAAGCGGAATAGACTTAAGTTCAAATCTTTGGAAAAACTTATTTTTTTTGAATAAAAATTTATGAAAAAAGAAATTCAGTCCACAGGCATCTTCATTCACAAACACGGTCACTTCGATTTTCTAGTTATGATACATGTATCTGTATCTAAAGATATCAAAGATACTTTAAATTTAAATTCAGATATGCATTGATGCCATATACAATGCAATTACTTATATTTTATTATTGCATACTTGGTCATATTGGTGTCAGTTGGGTCTGACAACTCAGTTGCCTGTAGGGATTTTTAATGTCCAGCAGGTGTCAGTATTCAGTGACGCAGTATCGACATGTTTCAATACAGTTTGGCAATGTGTCGAAACGTTCCATGAGGCGCCATGGACCCATCACTAGTTGCAGGGTTTTTTTTTTTTTTTTTTTTTTGTGAACCCTGAAGGCGTCTGTTCCCATGTGACATGTTTCCAGCCAATCGTGCTTTGCTGAGCGTGAGCTACGAGTGTTTGTCCATAGACATATATACATAGACGCCGCATCCACTGTGGCTGGGCGTGCCTAAAGCGCCGCCATCTTGGTACAGACCAAGCTGAGGCAGCGGTGAAGGAATATTTACGAGGGAAAGAGGTACCGAACTTTCCAAAACTTAATATCAAAGTAGAATTATTCGCTGAATCATGGACAGATTTCCAAACTTATTGATTTGGTAAAAGCGTCACACATGTAGCTATGATACAGGGTGCTTAGATGTTTTGAAAATGTTGGTTTTACGACCTAAATAAAATTTCTAAGTGATGCTATTGCAGACGAGCTTCAAAAAAAGATGCCCGATTTCTGTGCTGCATTTGGATGCTCTCTGAAGAGGAGTATCCAAACCAGATCTCGTGGGATCACCTTTCACAGGTAAGATTTAAGTAAGGGGTAACCTATAGTATGAGCAGATTGCTATATAATGAAATAAACCCTGACAGGACGGACAGAGTCCGGGTTATATCCTTGATATTTATAGCTAGTTGTATTGCTAGCTTAATATAGTTACAGGCATGTAAACCTGCATGTCGGCGCGTAAAAGAGGCGTCCACCTAGTTACATGTGGACGTGCACAAACGTCTCTACCTCTGGAATTAACTCTTGTATAAAAAGCGTGATTTGGCCTCAGTTGAACCCCTGAGAAAATAACAGAGATCGTCTTAAACGGCTTGATGGCCAGAAACCATAGACGACCAGAGTGTGTTTACTGGGAGGACACTGACTATCTGGGCAAGTTCACTTTCTACACAAACTAGTGCAGTTCATTGTTCACAGAAATTAAAATGAACTAGTTCAGTTCATCATTTCAAAACAATGAAATTAATAGTTCATTTTTAATTATTTTTTCTTATTCTTTTTTAATGTTGCTGCGAGCAATTAATTGTCAAAATGATTGTCACTGCCCATATACTACACCACCACAAATGGCAATTATTGTATCCATTTTATCTGTTGAAAAATATGTCCAATTCTGAATCTTGATCCAACCAGGGTTCACATTAGCGTTGAAGGGACAGCTCATGTAAAACTGTAATTTCCCTTTCAGCTTCTCTCTACAGCAGCCATTCCCAAACTTCAGAATACCAAGGCCCAATTTGAAATGTGAAAAATATACGTGGTCCACCGAAACCTGAGCCTTTCCTTGAAGCTGAACCTCATTGTAATGTTGTGAGTATTTGCATGTAATATTTTTCATACTCAAAAGAGCAGCAAGGCTCTGGTCAAATCAAAACCTCTATTGCATTTCCATCAGGACCACAATTATGCTTTGCCTGCTTCTCCCACCGCTTTAAAGGCCAGACTTTGTGAAGCCCTGGCTAGAGTGGAGAGTCTGGAGCGTGAGAAGAGAAACAGCATGCTCCGGGAACGACGGCAAAGAAAAAATGTTAGTGCTCTTCTTGAGGATCTGAGGGAGAAAAACCTCATAAATGAAGAGTTGAAAGAAAAGCTGGAATGCTACTCAGGTGAAATGGAAATACTCTTTTGGAAATTTATGTTTATAGTCTGTGATTAACTCTTTATCTTCTTATTTAGAGGGCTATAACTAATAAGTTTATGCTTACTGAATTTCAGATCTTCGCATAGACCTCCTGGCAAAGAGGGGCCATGAGTACACCAGGGAGCAGAGGGAGTTTGCCCTCACACTACACCTTCATGGTCCGAAGGCATATAGTTTCCTGAGAGAGTCTCAAAATCTTCCTCTCCCACATCCCCATACATTGCAACGGTATTCTCAGTGTTGCCTGATTGATTACTGACATTCAAGTTAGTTCTGTGGCTGCAGGTGTAGCCATTGCATACATTAAAACCACTTCAATACTACAGACAATGTTTGTGAAAATGAAAATGACCAATTGAAAAGCTCACATCACACACTGTGTTGTGATACATAATGAGCTTTCTTTTATTTTTCAAAGGTGGCTGAATTCAGTGGATGCAAAGCCTGGCCTAAATATATATATATATGTAAATACTTGTGATATTGTAAATACATACTTGTGATATTGTAAATACTTGTGATATTGTAAAGACCTGAACATTGAACGTTTTCTGGGTTCTTCTTTTCTTTCTTTTCTTTTGTCTGTCTGTAATGTGTGACGTTTGTTTTGACAAACAAATCACGTGAAATTAGCTTCACAACAGCGATTTATGATCACTTTTGTGTGTGTAGAAACGCCACTCCTCCATAGATGTAATGCATTGTCCTGGCGAGTGGTCTGTACCAAGATGGCGGACCTGTAGGCACGTCACTTCAGTGGGCGGCGGCATTCGATGCGGTGTCTATGTATATATGTCTATGTGTTTGTCTCAGAACAACGAGCCTGATTGGCTGAATGGTCAGCTGGGCCCACCCCCGAGACGCTCCCAGTCAGGACCAGATCAGGAAGTCGAGCCAGATTTAAACAGACTTTAAGCAGAAGAGAAAAACCAAGGGAAAAAAATAGTCTCCAAAATCGCCCCCAGGCCTCATAATTTGGCTCTTAATTCCCACCTCTCATTTGTTTTTGGGGGACACATTAGTCTAACGCAACTGTAAATTGGGGCTGATGTGGTCCCATTAACCCATTCAGTACTGACGCCACAAAGCTGTGAGCGCCTGTGGGACGCTATTTAACACTAGAGAGATTATATTTGACTATAGCGCATCATTGGGCTTGTTATTTTGATTATGACAGATGTACGATAATTTCCCTCAAAATATCAGAATCAGAATCAGATTTATTATTGTCACTGAGCCAGCGTCCCAACACAGTGAAATTTGTCTTCCCAGTACACCGTCCAAGAGAAACATACAGAAACAACAACAACAACATATGGACAGGAGTCAACGGTGCTTGGGTCAGCGCTATAAGAGCGCTTCTACCATGTCAGAGAGTAGTACACTCAAACACATGCCCAAGTACACCACCCTCCGGCCAGAGCACTTTTAGCAGAAGAAAATATGATCACATAGGGGATGGTGGGGGAGAGGATAAAAAAGAGGTGTCTCCCACCACATGTCCTTGATCAGAGGCACATGTTGTGGGATTCACAAAAAAAAAACCTCAGCACAAGCATAACAAACTTATTACGAAGACATCATATGGGTCAGGAAAGAGGTGGGGGGAGGGGGAGTGTCCAGCTAAACAGTCTGTGCGCTCGCTGCACGAAGTGCCCAGTCCGTCAAGCGTGGGGGGTCCGTCAAGCATCCAGGAGCCAGTGGAGGCAGTTGGGCATGGGGCGGGAAGTGTGTGTGTGTACATGTGTATGTGTGCGTAAGCCAGTGACCCCTGGTCTGGAGCCACAGGTGTTTGGAAAGGGGAGGGGGTTGGGAAGGAGCGTCAAAAAGTCATAATATTCAGGAGAGATTAGGTCGAAGGCCAGCCTTGGAGGCAAGCTTCGTTTCAGGGGAGCCAGATTCCGATAAGAGAAGAATGTTTTCGGTCAGGCTGACATAAATTCTGTCTGCCTTCAAAGTTTGAATATGATAATTTTGAGTCTCTGTAGCATGAGCATGTAGCAGGCTCGTCATCAGGAGGTAACATGAGCATGTAGCAGGCTCGTCATCAGGCTCCACAAAACGTGTCCTGTAGCTCTTTCACAGTAACACAGTAGACTACTGCATCAGTCAGAAGCTTTTATTGTAAAACACCAGCAGGAAGTGTAGACAACACAGAATATTCACAACAGGCGTCTACATTACTGTCACCATGGAAACCAGATAAAATACAACAAATACAACCGGATGTGGCTGTGATCAGGTCTGTGCTGCACAGTTCTCAGTCCAACTGACCACATTCAGCCTGATTCAACCGGGTCAGTAAGGGGGAAGAGGTTCTGACTCAGGCAGAACAGAATAGGGAAGAAAATTAACACAAGGCAACTGGGGATCAATAACACCAGCTGATCAATCCTATAGCTTGTTACTATGGTTATGCCGTGCACCAGTCACAGAGTGACCAGTTATCACTTTTTTGCAGTGGTCGCGCGTGCTCTATTCAGTCTGTCAATCAACATGCGGTCAGAGGTGGAGCATCGGGAGAGGACCGCCCCCATCTCTGACTCATTTCTGCGCTCAATGGCAACATCTGCTGCCCCCTCCAGGTCCCTGACAGGAAGAGAAGGACAGGTGTGAGCAGGTGATCAGCTGTTGCTGATGTTACAGCCGGCTTTGGTGTCTTACCCAACAGCCAGGTGAGCTTTGACCTTCTGCTCAGGTGTAACCTTGGAGACGTACTTCCTGGCTTCATACTTGTTGTTACACTTCATACAAACCTCCACAAATGGCTGAGGAGGAGACGCAACAAAGACTCACAGGAAACACTGTTCACTTCAAGTTATTCCGCCACATAAAGGGGCAAGGCTTTTCCTTACCAGGTAACCAATGGGAGACTTCTTGCTCCTTGAGAACTTCTCTAACTCCTCCCACTCCTCCTTTTCTGCTAGAGACTTTAGCTTCAGCCACCAATACCTGCACAGGCAAGCGACATATGAGGCAGACAAGTGTGTAGACACTTAGACAAGTGGACAGACAGGTGAGACAGGTGGACAAGTTGTTAAAAAAAAGTTGTTGAGAGAAGCCAAACAATAAAAAAAAGCCAATTTACAGCATTGCACTGGATGACATCACCTTTTGTCAGGAACTCTGAAGTCTCTGAAGAGCTGTTCAGCCTGTTTGTGAAGTCCTAAAGACAACAGCGCCTCCATGGTGGCCTGGACAGGAAGGGACATCGCAGTCAGAAACTCACTCTTTAATAGAGCTATTTGTGCTTATGTGAAGAAGAAACCTCTACAGAATACAGAACTTATGTGATAAGTATCAACTTCATATACAACCCTAAACAGAAAAGGTTGGGATGACAAATATCTCGAACATATCTGAAGACAATTGAATGGGCGTCAAATCTGTTGTTGCTTTTGTAAACAGGGCTCTGCCTTTATGTTCTGGGATGCTAACCGAGGACCAACGTCCCCACGTTCTGGGTTAAACTCTTTGCTTAACTCTAAAAAGTTGCAGTTCCTCAATTGACCACTACGGTCTGGCTCCAAAACAGAGCAAATCTCTATTTCCTTCCATGTTAAAATGCCCAACTTTACAGCAGAAATGAACATGTTCACAGCCTAATACGAAAATCAGTTTTGGTTTCTATAGTTAGATTTAAGCAGGAGGTCCCACTGTGGATGTACCCCAGAAGCTCTGCAGCTCCTCCAGCATGGCTAAGCTGAAATAGCCAGGAGTCATTTAAGGCTGCTGTGACCTGCAGTCAATCATCCTGCAGCTCACAGGCTGACGGTGACAGGCTTGCCCGACTGCAACACATGTATGTGAGGGACAGATGGATAGTTGATCCCAGCAGAGCTCTATTAATCCTCGTTTCAGTTCTGTCAGCACTAGTTTCAATAGCACAACTGAAAATCAGCTGCTGCTTAACAAAGCTTTGTTTGAGATGCACATCTTCCAGAACAACTCACAGTCAGTCACAGTGGTCTGTTAGTATAATTAATACAACAAACATATTCTCTTTAAAATATGACTATGCCCTGTTATGTGTTTATTCACCCCTCAGAAGTCAATGTAATGCTTTGCACTAAGTAGAGGGATGAAATGAAAAAAAAATGAAAAATACTTTATTTATCCCATAAAGGGAAATTCAATGTAGTAAGGGCTCTCTCTCTCTCTTTTTTTTTTTTTTTTTTTTTGATGTTGGGATGTTGGAACTTGAGGGAAACATCTGGTCAGATGATCAGTATTCAAGATCCTTCTTGCACACTGCAAGCTCCAGAAAAGGACATACATTTTCCAAACTGTCCCCAAGACTTTTTTTGACTTGGGGTTGTCCTGGAGAATTTGTAACTGGATTTGACCTACCTGTAGGGACAGCCCCAAAAGCCCCGCCCCTTTTTCATCATCCAGCTTCCTCTGAAAACGGAGGAGACGCATCTCATCCTCTGTAGCCTGGAGACAAACAGTCAGTGAGGTGGAAACACACGTCCACGCACTTCAACAGTCACCTGTGTTTGTTACCTTTGCAGCAAAGTCATTCTTGGCCTTGTTGTATTCGTCCACAGCACTCTGGAGCTGAGAAAGACGGCTCTCCAACCTCTATACATAGGTGAGGGCAAGACAGGAGAAAAATGGAGACAAACACCACAGTGCCAAGAGGAAAAGACACCAGTAATCATCTGTTTCTGCACATCAATCTAGAAAAGGTTATAAACTATATGGGGTTCAGTGTTCTATTTATTTAAAGGTGGACAAACAGCAGAAAGACAGGCCTAATAGCAGGAGCTCTGACTTCTGCACATGGCTGTATAGGTGTGAGCCTTGCCTTTTCTCTGTAACTGGCAGATACGTAGTAGCTGGCTAGCTCCTGGTGGTCGTCATCCTGGTTGTAGAGATCCTTCAGTGTGTCCTGTTCCTGAAGCTTACAGAACTGCCAAAATAGACAGACAAATAAACTTTGCTTATTGGTAGGGATAGAAAACGTCCATCAACCTACTGCAGTCAAGTGGGCGCACCTGTCTGTAGAGACTAAGGGCCACCGGCTGGTTCCTCAGAGTCATGAAGAAGTCTCCTCGGTTCATCTCATTTTTCAGGTATGTCACAACTGTGTACACTGTTCACACATGCAAAGACCCATCAGTGACTCATCACCCACCTGGCTGGCAGGTAGGGGAACACTCTAGACTTCAACACTCACCAAGATCAGTGTCTCCACTCTCCACAGCTTTACTGAGAGCCAGCTGACTCCTCTTCATCTTCAGCAACAGAGGAACCTGTTCTGCAGAACGAGCCTCAAAGTCCAGCAGCTGATGGAGAATAAACACAGACACTAGAATTCAATACTGCAGAGCAGTGCAGAGTACTGCAGGAAATGCTGCAGAGTACCACAGAATACTGCAGGGAAATATGGGAAATGCTGCAGACAGTGCCCCAACAGGTACTGACGGTAGAAACAGATGTGGAAAACAGGTACTGGCCATGGAAATGGGACGTAGAATGGTAAGTAATGGTAAGTACTGACAGTGGAGCAGATTCTGAGTGCCAGAGCAGGGCCTCATGTATTAAAACTGAGTTTGTGGGTTGGTGAGCCCCCCCGCCCCCCCCAAACAACAAAATCTAAGAACTGAAGCCCTGAATCAGAGAAGGAAAACCAAACCAAATCAAATCATATTCTGTGAACGAGAGCGCAATCATCTCTCTCAGTTACACATTATTTTTCTCGCTATCAATTCTAAAACCATCTGTCATACTACTGCTTTTTCTGTTCTTTCAATTCAAGTGTCAATGATGATTGTTCTCTCGTTTACAGAATTTAATTCGTTGGTTACAGATTCTTTTCCTTCTCCAATTCCGGGATTTGGTTCTCAGTGTCAAGAGATCCGGGGCTACGAAGACCCCTTTTGGGATCACCCCGACGCTCCCAACCTTGTGGGGGAAGGAAAAGGTTAAGGGGGGGGGGGGGGGTATCGCAGACAGTGAGGATGCGAGGCAACATGTGATTTCTGAGCAATACAGAGTGTGGGAGATGCAGGAGAAATGATTATTGTTGTTTGATTTGCCTGTGATTTCCAAAAAGTTGAGTGTGTGATTTTTAATCAGTAATCGGATTTTTAATCAGTAACTAGAAAACTATAATTGTAATTATTTTTGTAATGTGTAAGAAGCCACCAATGTAATGTTACTCTTAACAGGAGAGGAGAGTCTTAGCTGCTACAGAAGTTTGGTCCGGCAGTGCATATGCAAGCTTAGTACATGAGGCCCCATGACTTAGAACAGCAGCTTCTGATGGGGACCTACCTTGATGGCGAGCTCAGTGCGCCCACATTCATAAGCTTTAGCTGCGATATGCGAGTACGAGACACCAGGTGAGTCCCCCACCTTTACACACACAGCTCGAGCTATGGCCTCATCTGATAGATCCTTCTGCTGCACCTGGACATGCCCACAGACACAGGTGACAGGTGAGTAGTTCATGTCACTGCAGCCACAGGTGAGTCAGTTGATTCAGGTTACCTTGCAGGAGGCCCAGTGCTTAAGGACTCTGCTAACGCCTTGATAATCAGGGATCTTCAGGTAACGGCAGATTTCTATAGCCAACGGATAAAACTGCCGATACACCAACCTGAGAGGGAGACAAGTGAGACAGGTCAGAGAAACACAAATAAATGGAAGTGAAATGTTTTGAGACAGGCTGGAAGAGATGACTCACCTGTCAATCAGCACCTGTAGAGTCATCTGTTTGAATCTGAGATCAGAAGTGAAGGAATTTATCACCATGGAAACACCCTGAACACAGTTCCTATCTACTCCGACGACTTCAAGTACAAGTACTACATCTCCCATGATGCACCTGCAGCACAAAAGGATACTGGGTGTGTGTGAGTGGCATTCCAACGCTGCTGTCTCTGACGGCGTTCAGCACCCGCAGCTCTCTGCAGGTCGCTACAAAGTGATCTGGACTAAATTCCGTGAGGAAGCACTTCCCAAATGAGGCGGCCTGGTAGACAAGACACCCAATTATAGCGAGAGAACCCAGGACCAGGTACAGAACCCAGGACCTTGTCGCAAATCACAGACCAATGCTGGACCTAGTCGTCCACAGTGTTGGGAATAACGGCGTTAAAAATAACGGCGTTACTAGCGCCGTAATTTTTTTCCAGTAACGGGTAATCTAACTAATTACTATTTCAAGCGTTACAACGCCATTACCATTACCGACAGTAAAATGTGGCGCGTTACTGTGCACTGACATACCGTCATGGCTGAAAGTTTTGGCACCCTTGCACATCAAGACCGAACAACTCCAAATGTCTGCAAAATAAGTTGAAATTGACGAAAGTATTTGGTGTCTCAAATTCTTTATTAAACTAATAATAGTACAGGAACTTTGTTTTTTAATGAGAGCTTAATATTAGTGGTGCACGATAACTATCGGGCCTATAACAGGAAATTATGACGTCATTCCGATAAGTTTGAAATTACGACAAATAGCCCCAATAACATATATTTTTGTCAACACGGCAGTGCCTCGCTCCCTCTGAGCCTTGAATGACCGGCAGTCAATGTTATGTTCAAGTGATTCGGCATAATCAAAAAAACAATTTCTCAATCAAGAAAATCAATACCCCCTCATGCCAGAAAAAAAAAAGTCAGTCATAATTTTGGTAGTTGCTGACTTGAATCGATATTCGCAGTATTTCCCCTCATGTTACACATAAAAAAAGAAAAAAAAATAGAAAAGGACGAAAGAACGACTAGCAAATGAGGGAACGTCAGAATTTACGTTACACCTTGAATGCAGCCTGCAGCACAGCGCTGATCACAACAAATATGGTGGTGATGGCATGAAGCTTCGTTAAACTTTCAAAAGAAAATAGTTTGGTGGTTATTTGTGACGAATCCTCCAAGTGAATTCTACGAGGAGGGAAGCACAAGCTTTAATTTGTCAAACCTGATCAGCCACCTACAACATAATCGCTTCCATGGAGTTTTGAAATCACGCTAACGCGAGCTAATGCTAACATGCGCAAGCCAGCAGCAGTTTCCCCTTTCCTCCCCTCCCTCATCTCTCTCATCTAAAGCTTCCATGAGATAAAAAAAAAAAAAAAAAAAAAAAAAAAAAAATCACTGAACCTAATTTACTTTAATTAATACCTTTAATTTAAATGGAACCACAAGTCAAAATCCTTTAAATGTTAATCTTTTTCAGTTAGTAATTCTGATGCCTGTATTTCCATCAGTTCAAGGAGCCTTTATTTTTATATCAGTCAGTAATGAACCTTATTTAAGTTAATGTGAGATATCAAATAGGTTTGTTTGATAGCTTTATAAAAATGTTTGAGAGGCTTGTCAATAGTTTTTCAATGGAAAAAATAAATATCTGTTCATTTAAAGAGTCCAAACTATTTTTGATTTTGTTCAAAGTATTGATGTAATGATCTTAGGTAGGGCTGGACGATATGGCCAAAAATTTTATCACGATATGTTTTTTTATATTGATAGATGTCGATAATTATCACGATATATATTTCATAATAATAATATTCAATTTACAGTTTTAAGATTGTTCTCCTTAGGACAGAACCCTAAAGAAACCAGGAGGTCAATTATGGTTTATATACAATTATTTATTATCAGAACGAATAGGTGACAAACATTCAACAGAACCAACATGGCTTTACGTTTAACACTGAATAAATGAAATAAAATAATAAAATAATAAATATGTAAACAAATGCCTTGTTTCAAGCGTCTCTCAAACATTTTAGAGGTAGTATATTGAACTGAACATTGCTTAAATAAAATAAAAACTTAAATGTTGAGGATGATTATGCTACTGTTGTATTCTTTGAATATTGCACATCAAGTGCCTTGTTTCAAACATCTCTCAAACATTTTAGAGGTAGTATACTGAACTGAACATTGATTAAAGAAAAGAAAGAAAAATTTAAATGTTGAGGATGATTATGCTACTGTATTCTTTGAATATTGCACAGTCTTGGCAACTTCACTGCAGGTTTCTTGCAAGAAAGACTAATCTGTCAACTGTCTCAGGCTTTAAAGCTGCCCTATGGCAGGACACAATGTTGCCACCTGTGCTAAAAACACGCTCTGAGGGGGAACTGGTGGCAGGTATGCAAAGGTAGCGTTTTGCCAGGCAGCTCACTCTGGGAAAGGATGTTACATGGATCTTCCACCATGCCAGGGGATTGGTCTCACTGTCTGCATCGGGAGCTAGCAGGTAGTTGTTCAGTTCAGCTTCAATAGCCTGCTGTTCTGTAAGACCTGATGTGGTGCTGGTGTAGGATTTTTTGAAAAAACTACCCAGTGTCGTCTTCTTCTGCTTCTTTGCTGGTGTAGGTGTAGGTGTAGGCTCCTCCCTCAGCTCCTGCTTCTGCGGCTCCTGCCGCTCCTCCCTCTTCCAACATCTCAGTCATGGCTCTGGCTTTTATGGTGTCAATCTTCTCCTGCTTTATGTACTTGGTCTTGAATCTAGGATCTACCAGTGATGCCATGTCCAGGAGGTCATCGGTGATCGTGTCATCATATTTCTCGTTTAAATATTTAATGACCGCTGTCTTGATGGTTTTGGTTAGCTCACTGTCATCATTGTCATGCTTTAACACCTCCTCATTGAAAAGTTGCAGGACTGGTTTGAGGTAAGATATACTGACATATTCTTCCCCAGAGAGGGCATCGGTGAAGTCTAGAAGTGGATTCAGTGCCTTGTGGAATGACTCAAGGACATCAATATCCTGCCACGTGGGAACCAAATGCCTGGTCTTTTTGTCAGCTGACAAGACCTGTGCGATGGCCTTCTCTTGTTCCAGCAGTCTCTCTACCATCTTTTGACGTGACCCCCATCTTGTAGGCGACTCTGTGACCATCTTGTGCTGGGGTAGTTTGAGCTCCTCTTGAGCTGCTGCCAGGTCTCTCTTCTTTTTCCATGAGTAGGAGAAGGCACTGACCACTCTTTTACATACTCCAACTGCTCTTTCGATCCTCTTGTCTCTCCCACTTCTCTCTGAAGATACACAGAAAGGCAATATAGAAAATATGTTAAAAACAACTCAGCAACAGTCACTGGTGACATGAATTAAAAAAAAAATATCACAACACTACACTAGAATAGCCAACACTACAATTAAATAAAACTAATAGCATTTTAGAATACTGGGCAGAGGTAAAATAGTTGATAACATGAAATGGCTTCTGAAAACTCTGAACACAATGGGATCTGTAATCTAAACAACACAGACTTGGGTATCTACCATTACAGCTGATGAATGCTGCCAAATAACAGGTTGGTTGACACTTACTAAATGCATACAATGTCATTAAGGTAAAGATTAAATAACACCAGCGTTATCCTTTAACCTATTGACACCTTAATGAATAATAAGATAGTAGGCCATTGTGGTGCCATGGATGTGGTACAGTTTATCATTTTGTTCAGAATTGGTATTGCTATCTATGACACCCCCCATAATATATTTTTGGTGTTATTTGAATATTTCTTTGCTTATTTGAACAGTATTTTGTGACTTATACAGATTGCCTGCAAGCTCACTGCTCTTCTTTGGATATACCAATTTTAGCCAGTAGGTGGCAGGCAGTAGCCTTACAGGGAAATCATTCATAAGCCTTGCATAGACGTAAGCCGCGACAGTGTGAAATAAAGTATAGCTAGCACAGTAGCAACTGCTTGTGGCTACGGTCACCTAAAACAATATCCCATTTTGTTGCTTGCAGAATCTTTTATTAAAATATGGGCACCTGAATCCTGAACCGTGTCATCATTCAAAGTGTGCAACACCATAAATAATTATAAGATACATGTACAAATGTTTGAGTTAATAGCTTAGCTTACCAATGGCTAGATGGAGCCGGTGGCCAAAACACTGCAGTCGAGTCCAGTTGTTTAATGAAGCGGCCTTCACGATGTTTGCACCACTGTCAGTTGTAATGCACACCTGCCGGTCCTCGCCGAGTCCCCATGACTCGAGTGCCTCCACAAGCCCCTGGGCAATTATCTCCGCGGTGTGGTCGTCTGGAAAATATGCCGTTTGCAGGCATCTGCTTTGAAGATTCCATTCCTTGTCCACGTAGTGTATAGTGAGACTCATGTATGGTTCGGACGTGCGACTAGACCACATATCAGTGGTGGTAGCGAAGTGCGTGACATTTCTGAGCTGCTCTTCCAACTTTCCTCTACACTCTGCGTAGAGCTGAGGGAGTGGGGAGTGATGTTCGGGAAAAATATTTTCGTCCAGGCAGCGTGTACTTAGCATCGATGACAGTCATTAGCTTCTTGAAGCCCTGTTTTTCAACCGTGCTTATAGGCATCATATCTTTGGCGATACAGTACGTAATTGCACTGGTTATTTCTTTGTGTCGCTTCGATTTCTTTTCGTATGGGGTAATAGCTGAAAAAGCAGACACAATTGTTGATTGTCGAACTGAAGTTTGACTGGAAGTAGAAGGGCTGCTGGACTGTTGGCTACTTGAGGGGAGGCTGGCGCTAGCTTGATAACGCAAACTCATGCTTTCG
This sequence comes from Hirundichthys speculiger, assembly GCA_018398805.1. Lineage (NCBI taxonomy): Eukaryota > Metazoa > Chordata > Actinopteri > Beloniformes > Exocoetidae > Hirundichthys > Hirundichthys speculiger. The sequence goes on along the minus strand of JAGFBZ010002000.1, from coordinate 161,957 downwards.
GAGTGCTCTTTGGGATGGTACCTTTTGAGATGGTGGAAGAGGTTGGTGGTGTTTCCCGTTCTGCTGAGGACTGGTCGCCGACATAGTTTGCACCTAATGCTGGTCTGTGCTTTGTCAGACTTCATGTAGCCGAACCATTTCCAAATAACCGAAGTGGTATAACCTTTCTTCGGTACAATTTCGTCGTCTTTCTCAGTTTCATCGCACTCGGTTTCGCTAGTCGGACCGCTCATTTTCTTCTGAGTAGGCTACACACAGGTGGTCATTCTGAGTTGTTGTGAGTGGGAGGGGCCGGAAACATGCGTCGACCACATGCGTTTGTTTCTCTGCTGTATGATTGGCTGTTCGTGTAGTGTTTTGTAGGTAGAGTAAAACGGACTCAAAAATAACTGTATCGAAAATAAATCTCATAAATTTATCATCGTTATCGTGGAAGATTTTATCATGAAAATGATCGAGATCGTTTTATCGCCCAGCCCTAATCTTAGGTATATGTGTGTGTTATCGGTATCGGCCTTTAGGAGCTGATAGTTATCGGTTATCAGTATCGGTTTTAAAAAACAGTTATCGTGCATCCCTACTTAATATGAAATTTTAAATAATAGATTACACAGAAAATGCTGTGACAAAAGTTTTGACACCCTTTTAGATTTACAAAGAATAAATGAATTTCAAGCAAGTCATTCACCTTGAACTCACCTGTGGTGAGTTTACAGGTGACAGCAATCTAGTAATCAGTCATCCAACCAGTTTAAAAGGAGCAACCCCCTCATTCTGCTCTTGTGACTCACTGCATGACTGTACTGAGCATGGACAAAAGAAAGAAAAGCAGAGAACTGTCTGAGGAAGTCAAAGAAAAGATTGTAGCAAAGCATAGACAATCTGAAGGCTACAAGTCCATCTCCAGAGACCTTCATGTTCCTGTATCCACTGTGCCAAATGTTATAAAGAAGTTTAAGGCTCATGGTACGGTAGCCAACCTTCCAAGAAGTGGCCGCAAGAGAATTATGGATGAAAGAATGCAGCGAAGGATTGTTGGAATGGTGGCAGAAGAACCTCGGACAACTGCTAAACAGATTCAAGCTGACCCTCAGACACAAGGAACAATTATTTCAATGCGTCCCATCCGTCGCCAGCTCAATGAAAGAGGACTCTATGGTAGGAGACCCAGAAGGAAGCCTCTACTGAAAGAGACACAAGAAAGCCCAAAACACACCTGAACAAGCCAAAATCCTTCTGGGAAAATGTCCTGTGGACAGATGAGACCAGATTGGAGCTTTTTGGTAAATCACATAGACTCTGTGTTTACAGGAAAAGAAATGAAGCCTTCAAGCAAAAGAACAGCCTCCCTACAGTCAAACATGGAGGAGGTCCACTAATGTTCTGGGGTTGTTTTGCAGCCTCTGGTGCTGGGTGCCTTGAATGTGTGCGTGGCATTATGAAATCTGGTGTATTCAATTCAATTCAATTCAATTTTATTTATATAGCGTCTGTTACAATGACAATTGTCTCTAGGTGCTTTACAGAGACCCAGAGCATGACCCCCGAGCAAATATCATCAACTAAGATTATATCATTAAATCCAATCAATGATAATGGCAGGTAAAAAACTCCCACGTAGGGAGAAAAAAAACCTTTATACCAAACAGTGGCAAGGAAAAACTCCACTTTAAGAGGAAGAAACCTTGAGCAGGACCTGGCTCATATGGGGGGACCTTCCTGCTGAAGGCCAGCCGGGCAGAGAAAGAAAAGAGGGGAGACAGGACAGAGAGAGGATGTAGGACAGAGAGAAGATGGAGGACAGAAAGAGGATGTAGGACAGAGAGAGGAGAGCACAGAAAAAGTAAAAAATAATAATAATGAAGTAGTGGAATTGTTGTAGGGTGAATGCAAACAGGCTATGGAGGGCCCTTGGGCATGTGGTCAGCGTAATGAGTCATGATAGGCTCTTGAGTATCAATAATGTGCGGGTGGGATGTATTCTGGAGAGAAATGTTTCATGAGAAAAATGTGTCATGAAGCTGGGTCTTCGTCAAACATCATGGGTGTTCCAGCAGGACAACAACCCAAAACACACATCAAAAAGCACCCAGGACTGGTTCAACAGAAAACGCTGGACTGGTCTAAAGAGGCCCGCAATGAGTCCAGATCTCAGTCCCATTGAACAGCAGTGGGGGGATCTGAAAATGGCAGTTGGAAGAAGGTACCCTTCTAATCTGGGTCAACTGGAGCAGTTTGATAAAGAAGAGTGGTCCAAACTGCCCGTAGAGAGGTGGAGGCATCTCACTGAAACCTATAGGAAGAGTTTGACAGCAGTCATTTTCTTCAAAGGATGTTCTACCATTTATTGAATTCAAGGTGTCAATACTTTTGCCACAGCAATTTCTGTGTAATATATTATTTAAAATTGAATATTAAGTTCTGATTAAAAAACAAAGTTCCTGTACTATTATTAGTTTAATAAAGAATTTGAGACACCAAATACTTTCGTCAATTTCAACTCATTTTGCAGACATTTGGAGTTGTTGGGTCTTTATGTGCAAGGGTGCCAAAACTTTCAGCCATGACGGTATCTAATTGCAGTTATCCGACCTGACTCACTCAGCCCAGCAGCCACAGGAGCTTCAAATAAAAGATTTTTTTCCCTTTTTCTGATTGACGTTCTTTGGTGAGGGGGAGGGAGGGCTGACAGACGCATAAATGATGATGATTAGCTAAAGCTAGAGTACAATTTCATGGTTAGCCAATCAGTGCCAGAGTTCAGGTAGGTGGGTGTTACAAACGCGACACAAACAGCCTCACTTGAGATGCAGGAATGGCGAGTCCGGAGCAGTCTGTCGAGGGAAAACTGCGGTTTTTGGGATGGAAATATAAATACTACTTTAACCTCAAGCTGTCGGACGAGAAGTTGAAAAGCTGCTGCTTTTAAGATACAATCACTAGTTTAATGGCTAGGATTAGTGTCAGGAATGACACACATGCACTCACTTTCCCACAGAGCTGCTGTTTTAACAGAAGTCAATAGAAGTTGAAGAGTGTTCAGAGTATCTGGATGAATGAATAAATGTTTAGGAGCTAATGTTGGATTTGTCCATATCTTTCTCTTCAGTTCTAATTTAAAAGAACAGTCATTGAAAAATTATTAGACCACCATTTTTTCTTCACTTTCTTGTTCATTTTAATACCTGGTACCACTAAACGTCATCATGTGACTAAAACAGACAGAAAAGAAAACACTTAATGCATAAAAGCAGTGTTTTTGGCAGTACAACGCCATAGCTATTGATGTAAAAACTTAAGTGATTTAGGTTATAATCAAGAAAATAATGGAAAATGGTAAGATATCAGCTCTTAAATAAAACTCTTATGAGCAATCTTTGTGGTTATCGTTATGTTTGTCCAAACAAATGTACCTTTAGTTGTACCAGGCATTAAAATGAACAAGAAACTGAAGAAAACAAGGGTGGTCTAATATTTTTTTCCATGACTGTATATTGTTAAACTGTTTACTTTTTGTTTTGAGGAAAATACTTGAAGAAGGCCTACAGTATGTTCCAGTTGTCTGTAGCTTTGTGATAGTTTGACCTTCCAATTTTACAGTACAAGGAGTTGAAAGCACTTTATTAATAAACTAAATATTAAAAATTTAAATTAAGTACCATCTCTGCTGTTCTACTCTACGCAACTGACCTGTGAAAATCTTTGACATATTTGAACTTTTTTAGAAAAAGTAATGCAATAGTTACTTTCCCTGGTAACTAATTACTTTTATGAAGGAGTAATTCAGTTACTAATTCAATTACTTTTTGGGGAAAGTAACTAGAAACTATAACTAATTACTTTTTCAAAGTAACTTGCCCAACACTGGTCGTCCATCATAAATGGACCCCAGGACCTGGTTCCACATCACATTCTGGCCCTGGCATTTGGTCCCAGATCCCAGACAGACCCAGGACCTGGTCCTAGATTCCAGACAGACCCGAGGACCTGGTCCACACCACAGGCAAACCCCAAAAGCTGGTCCTCAATCACATACTGACCCTGGGACTTGGTCCCCGTCACATACTGACTCCAGGATGCTCTTCCACAACACATACTGCTGCTGGGACCTGATCCTCCATTAGACAATGAGCTCAAGGTAGGCTCTGGTTAGGTCTGGTCCTCTATCACACACTGATTCCAAATCAGGACATGTCCTGAGATTAGGCCATGTTTGCTTTGTTCTCACCCTCATCAGGGATTTCTGGGTGCTGGTGTCATACTCGTGTCCCGCCGCTTCCACACACTGTCGGACTGCTTCTCCCAGAACATTCTGCTCCTTGATCTCTCTCAGGTACTCATCAGCCTTCTGACTTGACTTCTACACAAACAGGAAGCAGATATATCAGCATATACACCTGGCTCAGAGTATACTAAAGTCATCAAGGCAGCCACAGAAGTGCACACAGGTGTTCAGACCTCATACTCGCGGTGGGCCTCCAGTAGCAGAGCTCCAGGAGCCATGGAGGCAATCTTGAAGATGTCCTGACAGACCAGAGGAACCTCCTGGAGCAATTCTTGACTAGAGGAGCTGATGATCCGAATTCCGTCCAGTTCTCCCACTAAAACAGACTGGTCTTCGATGGGGAACCTGAGGCTAGAGTCAAGGATCCAACAGTACCTAGACACAGGACCACTCATCTGAAACAGAACCCTGCAGGAGACCCCATAGATCCAGTCAAAGCAGAAGGTGGACTTGTAAAATTGGTTCCACTCTGAACTGTTTTAAAGGATATGGGATGATGTCATTACATACTCCAACCACCATGAGCAATTTGTCCCACATCAACACCACAGAGGCCTGCTGACTCTTTGGTCTACGGCACCTGAACAGGTAAAATAGGTGAGACAGAGAGACAGACAAGTGGACCGACAGGTGCAGCAATTAAACATACCAGACCATCTGTTTTGGCGTTGTGGTCTTTTTGGTGTCGACTTCACTGAGTTTCTCCTGCAGAGAAGAATCAGCTGTTAATTATCTACACAGGTGCAACCCTGCCCCCTCAACCGGTGTGGCTGCTCACCTGCAGGTTGGAGGCCCCTGTCCACAAGTGTCCAGTGTCTGTGAAGAGAGCCAGGTACTTGTAGCTAAAGGAAACTGTCATGTGAGTAATACTGCCAGCATGAGGACTCAGACCCGGGGGACACTGGAAACAGACAGACAAGTGGTAACACAGGTGACTGAACTGGCCTCAGGGGTCACCTGACTGTCTTCACCTAAATGGCTCACCACAACAGTGCAGGATGTGTTGTCTAGGACGTAGAGTTCAGGTCCATTGGCCAGCAGGATTTTGGTCTGTCTGTCCTGAGTGAGGACAACCCAGCAGGATGGCTTCCCCTGTAGACCTGGAAGCACAGAGACAGGGGGGACACAAACGAGACGCAGGTGAGGCACACACAAGACACACAAGACTAACCTCCTGCAACCCATGAGGAAACAACTACTTGAAAAATAAACGTGAAAGTCAGTAATAAAAAGTGAGTCCAAATGTTAAGTCTGTGATCTTAAGACAATAAAACTTAATTATTTTTAAGTTTTACTCTACATTTCAGCTTAAATAAAAACTCATGCATTCATCATCTTCCACACCCACACTACACATAGTAGGTGACCATAGGTGAGGCATATATAGGAACATAGATCAACCTTGCGGCTCACCTCCTTCCAGAGTTGCTCCTCGCTCCTCAACCTGTGTGGAAATCCTCAGAGCGATCACAGCGGTGACTAGGAATCACCTTTCGCTGTGGACTTCATTCTGCCCTTTTCTTTCTTCCTCCTACTAACCATCTTCTAACGAGTTACACGTGGTCTCGTCCGTTGTGACATCCTATTGCATGAGTCGGCGGCCATCTTGATGAGGGACGAGAGCACCACGTGACCTCGCCCGCCATCTTGTGACGCCGTATTGCGCGAGTCGGCGGCCATTTTGGCGAGGGATGAGAACGCATGATCTCGCCGGCCATTTTAAACATTTTTCCCCCATTACCACACACACACACACACACACACACACACACACACACATACACATATACCTATAGTTACATGTTTACATGCAAACATGTGGACACTCCTTTCCCCTTTTAATGTTTGATTGTGTTAGCTTAGTTAGCCTTTAGTAGTAGATATCAGGATCTTGATTCAAGTGTTTGTTCCTTTTAATATTTGTGTTAATGAATCCTGATATATTCTAATGAGAGAAGTTGTTTGTGGTTATTTTGCACAGTTTTGTAACATTTGCTGGTTGAAGAGGTCTGTGCTCGGACTCACACCTTCTCTGTTGCTCTATAGCGCCACACCTGGTCACAGGCTGGCATGCATAGAACAACAGCCATTTTGAGACTGATTGTGCCCTTAAGTCCTTTTTCCTGATTTATCAGGTGGTGTCCCGTTTCATTTTATTAACTTTGTTAATACCCTTCTGGTTATAAGTAGCTGTCCCTCAAGACAGTTGGTAATAACCCTTTTATGACTAAACGAGCACGTTATACGCCTTATTGCACAACACCGGTATGCTGCAGTTACTTTTGATTTATGCTCAATTTTGAAGCATGTCTGCTCTATGTTATTCCACGCCACAAGGCAAGAGGGACAATCACGAACTAGCTAAACTTACTAAACTTCTCTTGCATTGTTCCACTTCCTCATCGTCTCGGTCGTATCCAGACCCACATTCATCGCAATCTCCCTCCATGAATTACTAGAATATGTGCTGTCTTTGTAGTGCGGAGAACGAGAATCGTACAGATGTGGGTACTTCCTCATTTCTTCGATGACGGGCCCTTTTCTACGCAGATGTAGAATTGACCAATCAGAGGCCTCCTTTCTCTCCTCTCTGTGACACTCTCTGCGGCACTGTGCGGTTACCTACCTATCAGTTCAATTAATTCAAACAAAGTAATTAGAACACTCAGAAGATGTGACCAAAATCACTTTGTCCCATTAAAATCTTTCAGAAAATGATGTAAATGTATCTTAAGACGAATATTGATATATATCGTATCGTAAGCCGAGAGTGTCATGGACTTGTCCAGCTCACAGAAAGTGACACACACTTCTACTACTTGTTTAAGATGCTGAACTAAATAAGTCATGCTTCTTCCTTTAACTGCCATGGACCCATGGACTGTGGTTACACTTAGAAGTGCGCGTTGTACAAACTGGCTACGACTGCAAACACTCAGCTACACATCTTAGTTTAAGATGCTAAAATAAATTAGCCATGCAACTAACTCTAGCTGCCACAGACTGCAGACAACTCTAGACAAACTTCACGGTGATTTGCATGACGCTGGACATCTCAACAAGAAACTGTTCCTTCTTTGGGAACATTTTTTGAGAAAACTATTCACTTTTAACAGCACCTAAAGCTACTGTGCTTTTGTTTTTCTGAAGACAACTCCTGGGAGGAGTGTTTTTCTAATTTTATTTCACAGAACAACACAAAGCACAACCTTTGATTCAAGACTTAGGAATTCCCAAAACTCTCCTGATTAACTTCCTCTGGAAAGTGTATGGAAATTTACCTGCTATCTTCTGGCCCACTCAAACCCAGCACTGCTGTTTGGCAGGCTTGTAGCATTAAAGTCCAGGACTCAGACCCAAGCCCTAATTTTAAGGACTTTGACTTGACTTGGACTTGTGCATTAACTGCATTCAGACTCAGAAATCAGAGATGAGTCCTTAGATTTTACTGTATTGACCTGACAAGGTTTGTTCACTTTTGTCTCACATTGTAATATATTCTGGGTCTAGACTTTTCCGGGTTAAGACCAGGCCTTCTTCAACTCTAGTCCTCAAGGGCTGCTGTCCTGCATGTCTTAGATGTTTCCCTACCACAACACAAGGGGTTGTCGACACACTTGAGCAGACTTTGATGACAAGCTGATGGTGATCCATTAAAATGATTCAGGTGTGCTGTGGCAGGGAAACATCAAAGACATGCAGGCCAGCGGCCCTCAAGGACTGGAGTTGAAGAGCCCTGACCTCGACCCTTACATCCACAACAGGTGGTGGTGCAGAGGAGCAAAATTCCAGGTGGTTTGAAAGATACAGAAAGACGTGAGGTCCCAAACAAAACAGCCAAAAAGAAGATATGCATGTAATATCTTCAATGCTGATACCAACCCCCTTTTAACACTGACGGTTTTAGAAACAACAAACTGCCGCTCCTGTGAAACTGAATGGAGGATGTCCACGAGTATGTAACTGAGAAACAAAATGAAGGACTGTCCATCAACTGAGTCATTAGTGTACTCAACTGAAAGCCCTGGAAATCTCCAGAGGGTTGAACTAAACCACTACCAAGTTTAAATTGGGTTATCAGAAAACAGGGTTGTCTTTTTTTTTTTTTTTTTAATTTTATTGATTTTTTTTTATCAGAACAGAACAATATACATTAAACAATAAACAAGTGCTCTCTGCAATCACAAAAATATCAAAACGGGAAGGAAAAAATACCACTAACCAAAATAAAATTATTTCAGGCAGCGCAAGACTGTCCTCCACCATTGAGAAACAAAAGCAATACCTCTGCAACCCCACACTATCTACACATTCCCCTCCAGTCCCACAACAACCCCCATCTACCGTATCAGTCACCTGTACAACAAAACAATACATGAAACAATAAGAGTGGATGACGTTAATAAAAACAGAAACAGATAAGCAAATAAATAGCAAAATTAAACTTTAAGATACCTATATACATGACATAAATAAAACTATCAGTACAACAAAAATATAAATGTGTAAATATGCATTAATTAAATAATTAAATCAATTTAAAACAATGGGACAGGTGACAGCAACAGATAGGTAAGTTAAATGCTCACAGATCACCTAGTGGGAATATTCCAGTCTAGGGCATATCTCCCCTTATTTACAGTATCCCGGAGGTGCGGGGGTAAGTACCTCAGAAAGGCTGACCATGTTCTCTCAAACCAACTATCATCTCCTTTCATTCGCGCAGTAAGTCTTTCTAAGGGTAAGATTTTATACGTTTCTTGGTACCATTGTGTAACTGTCGGAGGCTTCTCACTTATCCACTGCTTTAAAATACATCTCCTAGCCAGAAACAAAAGTTTGTCACAAAGTGTGAAATCAGATCTACTCAGAGATAATGTTTTTGAAGGCAGACCTAATATGAAGAGGCCTGAATCCTTTGTTACTTTAAGTGAGAAAATTTTACTCAATTCCTGGGCTACATTGCTCCAAAACCTTAAAATAAAACGACACTCCCAAAAACAGTGAATGTATGTCCCAACTGTCCGTTTGCATTTGACGCAGAGGGGAGGTCCGGTTATCCATCTTATTAAGAATATATGGTGTTATGTGGGATCTATGGAGTATCTTATATTGGGTTTCTCTCATTCGGTTGCAGATAAATGTGGTTTTGGTGGAGGCTATTGCTTCACGCCAGTCATCTTCAATATACTGCTCACCAAGATCGTGTTCCCACTTGTGTATAACCTTGCTTATATCTGATGGATCCATGGAAAATAACAGCGAATAGGAATGAGAGAGAAAATGTCTTGTGTTTATTCGGTTCAGTAAAAATAAATCTATATCACTAAAAGTGTGAGTGCCTGTGTGGAGATTTTTCACCTTTGACAGTACAAAACTACGGACTTGGAGATACGCATAAAAGTGTTCAGATGCAATGTCATATTTTTGTTGAAGCTGTTGAAAGGACATCAGTGTATTACCCTGGTATACATCCCGAATATGCCCTTCACATGCCAACTATTAAACACCTTATTTTTAACTCCCGGGGCTCTTCATTCTTAGTCAGAGGTATTAATGCAAAGAATGAAGCGTTTTTCCCATAATGTTTTGTTATGTCTCGCCAAACTCTGAAAGTATTGTAGATAATAGGGTTATGCTGAATATCTAAAGAACCCTTTTTTCCATAATTAGTGAGTTTACTCAGCAAGGAGTAGGGCGAGTGGGACCACTCATCAATACCCGTTTCGGATTTTAAATGAGACTGAAGCCAGTCCCAGACTATTCGGGTGTGGCAGGCCCAGTTATAGAATCTCAGATCAGGTAAGGCTAAGCCCCCTCGTTCCGCTGGCAGTTGCAAAGTCTTAATTCTGATTCTGGGCCTATTATTGTGCCAAATAAATCGCGAAAAGGCCCTTTCTAAATCTGAGATTGCCTTCTTTGATATCCATAATGGTAACATCTGTAAAGGATAAAGCAATCTGGGGAGTATATTCATCTTTATGAGGCTAATTCTGCCCATCCAGGAGAGGGGCAAGTCAAGCCATCTCTCAAGGTCATTCTTGACTGCTCTGACTGTAGGCGCAAAATTAAGTCTCCACAGTTCCTCAACATTAGGTGACACTTTGATACCAAGATAGACAAAGCCTGAGGTGGTCCATCTGAACGGAAAATTCGTAACTGAACTCATATTGCCAAAATTCCCCAGGGGCATAGCCTCCGATTTTGTGTAGTTTACTTTGTAGCCCGATATTGCACCAAATGAGTCGATAATTGCCAGAGTGGCCGGGACTGAGATCTCAGGATTTGAAAGAAAAAGTAAAATGTTGTCAGCATATAATGCAATCTTGTGGGTGGTCTTGCCTAAAGTAACGCCGTGTATATCCTGACTGTTCCTGATGCGTTCTGCCAGTGGCTCTAAAGTAAGGGCAAAAAGAAGGGGGGAGAGCGGGCAGCCCTGTCTCGTCCCTCTGCAGAGTGGGAAGGGAGAAGAACGTTCGCCATTGGTCAAGACGCAAGCCTCTGGTGAGTGATAAATAAGTTTTATCCAATTTATAAAACCCTCTCCCAATCCAAACCTGTTCAGGACATCCCACATGAACCTCCACTCCACCCTATCGAACGCCTTTTCCGCGTCCAATGATATAGCTAGTGCCCGGTGTTGCATCTGTGAGGAATACTGTACAACATTAAGAAGTCTTCTCACATTAGAGTACGAAACCCCCCCCCCTGATAAAGCCTGTCTGATCATCATTTATAAGTGAAGGTAAATAACTCTCCAATCTTCTGGCCAGCACTTTTGAAAGTATCTTGCTGTCCACATTTATAAGGCTGACAGGTCTGTAAGAACCGCACTCATCTGTTGGCTTATTTTTCTTCAGGATTAAGGAGATATTGGCTAAATTTAGGGAGGAAGGGAGACATCTCTTCCTGAAAGAATCCAAAAACATATTGGTCAGAGGCCTCACCACAGCTCCGCTCATTTTTTTATAATATTCCGGCCCATAGCCATCCGGTCCTGGCGCTTTCCCACTCTGAAGTGTGCGAATAGCTTCCAGGACCTCCTCTCTAGTAACCGGTCTGTTCAGGAACTCCTGTTGTTCTTCTGTAAGAGAGGGGAGACTGACTTGATCCAAAAATGTTTTTCTTAGCTCGTCTGATGTATTACATTCGGAAGAGTATAACTTGTAGTAGAACTGTCTCATAATATTGTTAATTTTTTTGGATTCATGAACTTTGTCTCCATTGCTATCTTTAAGTGATGATATTAGATTAACTGCATTTCTGCCCTTTGCCAGGCGGGCAAGAAGGCGGCCAGGCTTATTGCCATGTTCGTATAGCCTCTGTCTAGCAAAAAGAATAGAAGCCTCTGCTTTACTTGTTAAGAGTTGATTTAGTGCCGATCTTGCTGCTTCCAAGTTTTTGAGATTATGTTTAGATGGAGACCCTTTAAACTTGTTCTCTAAATCCTGAATCAAATGTTCTAATTCCAATTGCTTCCTGATTGTATCCCTCTTATGAGCTGCTGTGTAAAATATAATGGACCCCCTCATAAACACCTTACCTGTTTCCCACAATAGGGAAAGGTTTATACCTGGTGTGTTATTTGTTAGCATAAAAAGTTCCCATTGCCTCTCCAGAAAATCCAAAAATGGGGGGCTACTTAAAAGTGAGGAATTAAGTCTCCAGTGACGTGAGGAAGGATCGGAATAGGAGGGGGAGATAATTATAGATACTGGGTTGTGATCAGACAACGTACATATTCCAATTGAGCATGCTTTGACTCTGTCTAATACCTCTCTAGACACTAGAAAGTAGTCAATTCTTGATAGAGATTGGTGGTGGGAGTAAAAGGTGTAGTCTTTTGCCCTTGGATTTATAATCCTCCAAACATCAAAGAGACCCAGATCCGTACATAGCTCCTTCAATCTTGCAGTCTTTTTTGAGATAAAAGCAGGCCTTGGTGGGGCTTGGTCAACACTAGCATCCTGAACACAATTAAAGTCTCCTCCAAATACAGTGAAGGGGGTTAGACGCGAAGATGTCGCTGCAAGTAGTCTAGAAAAGAAAGACGGTTCAAACGTGTTAGGGCCGTAGATGGAGCCAATGAGGATACGCTCCCCGTAAAGGAAACCTGAAATAATAACAAATCGTCCCTCATCATCCTTAATGACCTCATCCAGAGTAAATGGCAATTTCTTATGAATAAGAATAGCTACTCCCCTTCTATGTGAATTGAAGGATGAATAGAACACCTGGTCTACCCAGTTCCTCCTTAATTTAATGTGTTCCAAATCTGTCAAATGAGTTTCCTGTAGGAGGGCAATTTGTGCATTCTCTCTCTTCAATAAAGAAATTACCTTCTGCCTTTTTACAACATGGCCAAACCCCTTGACATTTAAAGAGATAATCTTAACGTCACTCATGGTTGTTATATGAAACTAGGATACGTCTGTAATGCACAGGGTAAGTAAGGTGAAGGGGTCTCGAGCAATGCTGACATGATGGCTTTACCTTCCCATAAGTTAGTAGAGATGAAAAAATTAAATAAAAATAAAATACATATTTATATTCGGTAGGGTTCAATGGTGGTATGGAGGTAATTTTACATTTCCGAGCACTGTGAACAACAAATCTGGACCTGAACGACGGGCATCGAACACTGAAACAGGCCTCAGCAGGCCTAAGAAACAACATAAAATACAACCATATTAACCAGGTTTGTGTAACAGTTACAGAGGGTTGTATGACCCTGAGAGCGAAAGAAACACCGAAGAAGAGAAACCACATCAATCTCTTCAAGGAACCCCCGCCCCCACGACCCAGACAGGTTCAGATCCCTTTAGAGCCTGAAAATAATAACCCAAACTAAACTTAATTTAACTTTTAATTTTGTGAGTTCACACCACAACTGTTCGAGCCCTAACTTATAATATAAATGCAGTATGACTATATTAACTAACCATCAATAAACATTTCAGGATTAATGTACACTGCTGTATAACAAAAAATAAAATAGAAATAAATAAACAAAGAAGAGGGCTTTGTGTAGCCTCCGTGTTTAAGTGTCACATACAGCAGTTCAAACTCAAATCACTGAGTGGTATATTTACCCAGTGGTAGTCCTTGCACAAGTCACGGTAGTCCATCCACAAAGGTCTGCGCTGCTCGGGGGGATTGGAAAGCATGTTTCTCTCCCTTGTACGTGAAGCTGAGGACAGCGGGAAATCTCATGGTGAAGCGGATGTTCAGCCCGATCAGACGTTCGCACACCTTGTTGAAGCTGCGCCGTTTCTCCTTCACTGCAGCAGAAAAGTCCTGCTGGATGTACAGCTTCTGGCCCTCATGTGACAGCTGTCGTCTCTCCCTCAGTGCAGTCATGATCCGCTGTTTGTCCCCGGAGTTGTGCAGCTTGATGAGGACGGGTCTGGGGCGGTCACCGCGGGCCGATCCGAACCCTCTGTGCGCCTGGTCGATTTTAATTATGCCCCGTTTAGTGTCCAAATTCAGTATTTTCGGCAGCCAGCGTTCAAAGAATGCAACTGGTTGCTCACCTTCCGCTCCTTCCGTTAAGCCAATAACTCTGATGTTGTCCCGTCTCGATCTGTTCTCCATGTCATCTACTTTTCCGTGAGAGTTTGTAACTTCGTCCCAGCCTCCCGGAGCTTGTTTTCGGCGGTAGCTAGCAGGTCCTCCAGTGTGGACAGTCGGATCTCAGTTTCGTCCAGCCTTTTACTGTTGCCTTCCACTCGGGTTGTTATAACTTCCAGCGTGTTCGTGAATTTGGCCAGTTTCTCCTCTAAAACCTTGCCCACGCTCTCGGTAACTTCCTGAATTAGCTGTGAGGAGTAGCCGCCAGCACCGGAGCCACCATCTTGCACCTCGCTGTCATGTTTGTTTCTCAGGCTTCTTTGAGATTTACTTGTTTTCTCGGGCAGAACCGAGCCACTTTCCTTGCCTGACATCGTTAGGGAGCAGAAATGGGCCAAAAAGTTATAAAAAATACCAGTCTGTGGTGGGTCAAAATGCAAATTACGGTCAGTGGGAGCGGGAGCTCAGTGCCAGTCTGACCTCTCAGCTCAGTGACGTCATGCCAACCGCAACAGGGTTGTCTTTGACAACAGGGTTTTCTTTTGTTTGTATTTATTTTATGGCATAACGACTCAGCATAAGATAATAATAATATTAAGTTCAATAATACATTGGTTAACATGCCAGCAGTGTGTCATATGGATGTCTTGTTTTGAAACCAGCTGTTGAGAACATAGAGCACTGCTAAGTGTCCCATTTGGAAAAGAACTATCGAGGGGATGACTGGAAACAACTTCCAGCTTTAATCATCATCTGGCCAGAGTTCACCCGGAAACCTAAACACCGCAATCATTTTTTTTTTGCTGAGTTCATAACAGTTGCACAGTGTGAGAGAGAACTACGGCTGTGGACACTGCAGGATTGTAAGAGCAGCCTGGAGTCACTAAGTGAACTTCTGATTTTAAAAAACATTTTAAGAAACTATTTCTAAAGAGTGAAATTACAATTTGCATGATGTAGACGTTCATTTGCTGTCCCAGTATTTGGTACTGCAGCACCCTGGGAATGTATATTGTTTAGGGAGAGCGAGACTTGATCTCAACTCATATCATATTTCTATAAATGACCTGAACTCAAGTCAGAATTTTCTTTCATAACTTGGACTCGACAGATTTTCTCTAATGACTTGGACTTGACTCTGATTTTTCTTTAAGGACATGGACTGGACTCGGACTCAAAGTTTGGTGACTTGAGTACAACACTGGTGTCTTGTGATGATGCTGAACCCATTTCTTTACCTGGGACATCAGGTAGCCTGCGCAGCTTCAGGTCCTCAATGTTAGTAGCCAGGGTGAAGCGGGAGGAACCCGTGACTATGGCGATGCCTGTTCCATAAGGAGAGTGGAACACCTTGGCCTCCAACACCTGACTCTGGACCACTTCCTGATAATAAAAAGAAAACACAATTAATCGAAAAATGTGTCTATGGAGACAATTGTATGATTATTATCCTTTTGCCATATTCAGCTTTCTGTTACCTGATATATGTGTGGGGGGAGTGCAGGATGTATGTTGACCTTTTTGAGCTAAGGTTGTGTGCCTGCAGGCTGGATGGTCATGCCTCGCTGTTGCGCTCAGCTAAAATAAACTTGGTTAAATTTTGAGCTCTCTGCTGTTGCATTTTGTTAAGGATCTATAATTTTAGTTTGTGCAATTCATAAAAATTGCCACAACAATTTGGTGTCCCGAACAGGATTCCACGAGTAAAACTTTGTTGGAGAGGTCCTTGGTGGTTGGCAGCCTTGAGGACAAATTACCTCAGTCCTACCATGATTGAAAATAAAAGTAGGGGGCCGCCCGGTGGCGCAGTACAGTCCTCGACGCAGCGGTCACGAGTTCGACTCCCGGCTTGTCGACTCCCGGCTCCTCAACCCTTTGCTGCATGTCTTCCCCATTCTCTCTGCCCCTTTCCTGTCTGTCTCTACTGCAAATAAAGGCCACTAGTGCCAACAAAATTTTTTTTTAAAAGAAAGTAAAAGTAGGGACCAGGACAAACTGCTCCGACATCTGGACACTGCTGGAATCATTGGACCCCCTTTGGAGAATTCCGGTTAGAGGCAACAGGGTGAGCTCTTTTTAACTAGGACTATCTGAGAGGACTGGTCTGAATATTAGGGTGAATCTGCAGACCTAAATGACCCTAGGAAATAAAATACGGTCTTAAGCGATAAGTCTATTGTATCTACGAAGCATTTATTGTGAAACAAAGGACAAGAAGATGCAACATTTTAGCACCTTGTGCCGATGAAGGATCACGAAGACAGAAAGGCTAGCAGGAGACGTCCTGTCTGAAAATGGGTAACAGATCTGTTAAGGCAGACAGTCCTCCAGATACTCCAGTTGGTAAAGACATGTCAAGTACGGGCCCAGGTGTTTGGTATGTGTAAATGAAGGTCGAGAGATGGTCTTGAGAATGTGGATATCCAGAGGGTGAGAGTCTTAGTACGACTCAGATCTAGAAAGTAAAGGAACGTATTGAAAGAAATGGGACGTCCTGATAAAAAAAAAGAAGAAAAAGAAAAATCAGATCTGATGGTATTTGTAAATTAGAAAAGCACCACAGGTGCCTTTTAATTTGAAAAAAAGAAAGTGTATATGAAATTTAGAAGGATGACGGGACTTGAGCGGAGGTGTGGGTGGACGGACTGATAACGCATCAGTACCTGAAAGCCAGATCAGCTCTCAGCCCAGCATTCGTACAACAGTGATGTTTCACTTCTTCTGCCTACGCTCCTGCTATACATGTTCTAACTGCGACTAAACTGCACATGGATCTGGACTCGTCCCCTATGCTGCTGCCGCCTCCAGTTCCTCCTGGTCCTCCTGCTGAAAGATTGCCCGATGCCCGTGTAGCATGTGGAAAAATTAATATATAGTGCATGCCACCAGAAATCCATGTTATTTTTTTTTAATGTTACCTTAGATTTCTTTTTTTTAATGTTTGTCTTGTGACATTATTGGATATTTTCTTTTCATTGCGAATTATTTTTGGAGCTTTTGTTATTATTCTTGTTAGTTTAAAACTTTTATTATGCTCGACGCATTGTGACGTCATCAGCCGGCGCTGCGTTGTCTTCCTCAGTCTGCCTTTAGGTGTCGTGGAGGAAGGTGAGTCAGCCCGGTGTTCTCTTAAATATGTATTTCTTTTGAGGGAGAGTTCTGAAATTGTTAACCATTGTTTTTAGTTTAAGAACAGAGTAGTTTGGAATCTGTTGAACCGCTATTTGTGAAGTTTTGACGAGAATGGAGTGTTTTTGGCGGACTTTTAATTTCAAGCTAACAGTCTTTACGGTGGCGCGCCAACATCAAAGGCACTGAGTTTTCTTTTCCTGTTGTTTTTCTAATCTCAGGCAGGTGTGTCATGGTCATCGACTGTTAAAGAAATGCCACTGTGATATTGTACTCCATTTTGTCCAGGTATGTTATGCTCCCATGTTTTATTTATTTCATTTGTTTTTATATTTCTCTTTTCATATTTTTATTGTCATTTACGTTTAATATTTCTGAAAAATGTTGGTTCAGCCAGTGATGTATTTAAAGGAATTGTTTTGTTTACTGAATTGTAATCAGATTCCAAAGAAGGTATTTTATGAAAGCAGATTTAATTATTTTTGCTCTGTCTGCCTTTGGCTGTCGTGGAGGAAGGCAGGTGTGTCATGGTTGTTGACTGTTAAAGAAATGCCACTGTGATATTGTACTCCATTTTGTCCAGTCTGTCGTGGAGGAAGAATAAATACGCCACTGTTTCTTCAGTCTCACTACCCAGACACAATGCAGAGCAGCAGCCAGGGGCGCAAGGACTGCTGTCCAGACTGGTTACACCCGTGTCGGTCCAGTGTATCCACCGTCTCCAGATAGAAGTATACGAGCTGACTCAACCAGCTCCCATCCAAACTCAAGGCCAGAGGCAGAGACAGGCCACTGAGGGCCAAGGAGACTCTGGGAGGATGTTCAATTTTCTCCATTTCTGCATCTGGTCACCACCAAAGAGAGACTTTTAACATACTCCTCATTTGTTTCTCTCCAGAAAGGGAGAAAGGTAGTTTTAAACATACAGGGCTCGACAATAGCATTTGCCCGATGGCCCGAGCGTTTTTTACGCCTGTCTCGGGCCAGTACGGGCCAGTAAACTTTATTAAACACCGGCCCGTCCGGGCCACCACATTTTGAGGCAATTTCAGATTTTTCTTATGTATATATTCGTCATAATCGCCAAGAAATGATTTGTATTTTATCGGAACATGAAGATGGTCCACCATGTGAAGAACGTAATTTCACTGCAGGAGTGTGTCGCGTCTTCGTGCATTTCCGGAACTGTTCGCGAATGTTCGGCAGCAGCATCTTTAAATGCGCGCGAAAAGATACAAGACGGAGAAGAATCGAAACAATGAAAGTACACAACGGTATTGCTATAGACCTTTTCGGGCCAGCCCCCCGGAAGTACCCCGTCCGCCATTGCTGGAGTGTGCTACAGAGCGATTCTTTCACCGGCTCGCAGATTAACCAGTGTTTTTCTCTTTCCACAAATATATATTTTTATAATGTCGAGTCTGTCGAGTGGGAATACATGATCCGTCATAAACTGTGCCAACAATGGCGTGAAAATTCAACAATGGAAGAAGAAAGTATGTGAAATACACAAGCCTTTACTGCACGAAAACTGCCTTGTTTGCAGAACAAGAAGTTAGGAAGACGTGGGTGAAAAATATCAACAGAAAGGACTTTGTTGTTCCAAATGAATACAGCCGGGTGAGTTTTCGTTAACATTTAATCTCGTACTATTCAGTCTCGCTGAGAGTCCCGGACAATTTTGGCCGAAAGAACAGCAGTATGAGGCTACTGTAGCCCTCGGCACTAGCACAAGCCTATAAATGAATGAATGAATGAATGAATGAATGAATTAGGAGAATGATAAAATAAATTAAATATAACGTTAACACATAGCCTAATTTGCCGCTAGCGTTAACGTTACAGTAGCATAATCTTTATGGTTTGTTGACGTTAGTTATAGCCAGCGTTGCAGCGTTCCACAGTTTTTAGTGTTTGATTATGGGAATAGATCATGTTATTTCCATAACCAATCATTAAAAACAGCGATAAAATACCTTCATCTGTAACTGGAGGCCACTGCCTAACATCATCAATCCAAGACATGTCTGCGTTATCCGTAAATAATGCTCCACGCTGCTGTGTTTGGGTTAGTTGGTGGAGCACCGCACACTCCAGTTATGGCGGGGCCACTAGGGGGCGCATGTCCACAATTTTCAAGTCGAAAAGGTGTATACAGATGCAGAGTTAGAAGAAGAGTTGCTGCAGTTGGAGGAAGAACTGACTACAGACTGCTTTAGCACCTCCTATGGGTCTGAGGAGATAATGGTTTCTTTAGGCTGTGACAGGGTGGAGAAGGAAACTGCTGGCTGTGACAGGGTGGAGAAGGAAACTGATGGCTGTGACAGGGTGGAGAAGGAAACTGATGGCTATGAAGTGGTGGCACAGGAAACACAAATTACAAAACTATAAACAGTTAAACATGAAATAAATACTGAACAAAATGTACCTAGTCAAATATATACTCAGGGAGATGCCATGTGATAAATACCAATTTGAAAAAGTCTCATAAAGCATCTGTGGTGAGAATTTATTTAGTCAATGCCAAATATAGCATAAAATCAAAATAATTACTTCAAAGGAAGGACTTGTGATGTCAGAGACTGTCAAACACTTAATATGTGTAAGTTTTTCATACATGATGGTTATTGCTTGATAGTAAGTATCAAGACATGAGTAAGTATTCTGTGCTTTTCAGATATCATCTAATATCACATTGTGAAAACAGTGAATAAAATTTCTACTTTGATATGTAAAATGCAGTTTGATTATTTTAGTGCCAAAAACAACTTACCACATACTCACCTGCTGCCTCCCTCACACTTTTATCCCAGACTTGGGACTGGGCTTGTGTGTTGTATGTTAGGTGTGTAATCATTTCATTAATTAAAGATTATATAAAAGTATATTATAAGATTGGAGGAGTGCATAATATATTAAACCATCACCAAAGCATGAATGATTAATTTTGATAAATCTAACAGGTTAAGGACCAAAAAGCTCCTTGGTACAAAGAAGGTATTTTAGAAGTTTATACTAAAAGCAACAAAGCATCACACCACATTAACAACACAGAAGGTGTTTTACGACAGTAATACTATGTGCATCTACAATGCAGGCAGGAAAATCTACGGGGTTATTCTTCAAGATTATATGTGCATGCTACCTGCAAACAGAAAAAAAGTTATTCAACAAAAATGTTGTGTCAGATAACATAATATTGCTAAAATATGTGAGACTTTTTATTTCTTCATTTCAGTGTCAGAATGCACCAGAATGCACCAAATTACATCATTTTTTCAAAATTCCTTCGGCAGCCGCTGTTCCGCGCGCCTGCGAATAGTTGGGCCACTGATTTATGAATCAGGGCCAGTACATTCCAAATTTTACTGGCCCTGTGGGCCAGTGCTCTAAAATGCTTATTGTCAAGCCCTGACATAGCTTTATTCTGTCAGATTTGTGTCCCATAAATCTTTTGGGCAGGGACCTAATATGCATACTAAGGCTAAAAAAATCACAACAGGTGCTGAAGGTCTTCACATAACTCAGACCTCACCAGATCCTGAAGAAGCTGATTATAAACACACCATGTTGAAGCATAGTTATACCACTCAATCATATGCTTACCAGTGGAAAATTGAAGATGGTCCCACCTCCAAATATTGGATGAATTTGTGCCGTGCCAGGACACGACCAAATTCACACTATATGAAGGAAGGAGATTTGCATTGCATTTCTTTCTTTAGTCCAGGTGGCCAAGATCCAGAATATCAGAGAAGCTTTTACAAACAAAAATATGATAAGTTAACTGTTGTGTGGATGTTTTTGAATGAGTGTTTTTGTGCTTTGTCTGTCCTACTAACCCCGGAGCAGAAATGTTTGTTTCTGTCTCATGCTGGTACACCACCCCATGTGTCAGTGTCCAAGCCATCTGTTGCAGAGTGGCATTGGCTAGGCCAGTTTGTTTGTCAAGGGGAGGGTACAATTGATTGAGAACCTACCCCCAATGAGGGTGCGTTCTATTCTCCATGATGGAAGATGTTTAAACAGACCACAAATGAAATGACTCACTGCCAGAAAACTGTGCAGCTGGTAGCTGACGATGATAATTTGGTCTGTTTAACCTCTGAGGTTTTCTCCTATCCCCACATACCAGAGGTTCTCAGAGATTTGATCAAAAGGTATGAACCTGTAGCTATCACACCTAAATCTTCCTTTCAGCCATGTAAGAAGTAGTATCCTCTCAAACCTGACGCTATAAAAGGCATCACACCTGTATTTGAATCCCAATTTGAAGGCTGGTGTGATTGTTCCATGTCCTATATCTCCAGTCAGAGCTCCTCTGTTTCCTGTGAAATAAATCAGAGAACCTGACAACCCGTTGAGCGGAGATTTTTACAGGATTTACAGACTGTAAATAAACCTATTGTTCCCCAATCACCCACGGTGTTAATCCTTACACCATCTTGTTCCATATTCTTCCTGATGCTACTTATTTTACTGTTGTAGATTTGTCAAAAGTATTATTAGTATTGTTATTATTATTATTTTCTTTCTCTGTCCCAGTTTATCCAGACAGTCAGTTTTGGCTTGCATTTGAGTTTAATGGCAAGCCTTACACCTTTACACAGCTGTGCCAAGGTTACACCATTTACAATGCAGCTCTCAGAGATTCTTTGAAGCTGGATCGTGTGGCTGCAAGAACTTCCTGGCTGTCTTCGAAAAGGCAGTTTTGGCCTCTTAAGACATAATGGAGTAATGGAGTTCCTTGACTGTTATGGTTCCTCACTCTGTCTTCATTATTCTGTCAGAGCAAAAACATTGCATCTGTCTGCAGCCAGGTGGTTGAGATACACATCTGTCCTACTGGACATGCCTAATGTGACTGTTCAGGGATGCAACACTCTCAATCCAGCCACACTTCTGCCCACTGAGGAGGATGGTACACCCCACCCCTGCGATCAGGTTCTTTCGGAAGTGTGTACATCTCGACCTGACCTGTCCGACATACCTCTCCCTAACCCTTATTTAGTTCTCTTTGTGGATGGCTCATCCTCACGTGATCCCTTAGGGAAGAACTGTGGAGGGTTTGTTGTATGTTCTCATCGTTCTGTCTTGTCCTCAGACTCGCTGCCACCTGATTTCTCTGCTCAGACTGCTGAATTTATTGCACTTACAGAAGCCTGTAGGCTGGCGACTGAGAGGACTGTGACCATCTACAAGGACTCAAGGTATGCCTTTGGTGTTATCCATGATTTTAGAGCCCTGTGGAAACAGGAAATTCCTCACGTCTGATGGTAAACCAATTCTAAATGTGATACAGATCTCCGCTCTGTTAGATGCTATTCTGTTGCCCAAGCAGATCTCTGTTTTGAAGTGTCCAGCTCACACATGCAGTGATGACTTTGTCTCCAGAGAGAATGCTGTAGCTGACACAAGTGCTAAGACTGCAGTACTTCAGCCCCTTCCTCTCACCATGCTATCTGCACACACCCAGACACCAGATGTTTACTTTCTGCTGTCCTGTCTTTTTTTCTATTCCACAGGAAAAGCCTTGTGGAAATCACACGGCTGGTTTATCTCTCCTGAAAAAGTGTAGACGTCGCCAGGCGGGAAACCATGCCTTCCCAGGCATTTCATTTCTTGGTTTGCCAAGTGGATTTATGGGTTAGACCATGTATCCAAAGGGGGGATGTTCAAA
The DNA here is from genome assembly GCA_018398805.1 of Hirundichthys speculiger. Classification (NCBI taxonomy): domain Eukaryota; kingdom Metazoa; phylum Chordata; class Actinopteri; order Beloniformes; family Exocoetidae; genus Hirundichthys; species Hirundichthys speculiger. Next base: position 139,293 of record JAGFBZ010002000.1, on the reverse strand, counting down.
CAGATAACCTCCTTATGGTTTAAAAAAAAGAGGTCACCACAGTGGCAGAAAACTACTGTAAAAAGAAATGGCTCATCTGTGCATCTAATTGTTATGTTCACATTTGATATGGGAACTACTTTTATTTATATTACCGGGACTACCTTGTTATACGCCTTGATACTTAACCTACAGGTTACCTAGAGTAATATCATTTATTAACAGATGAGTGATGTGTCACGCATTGATTGCGCATTGTAATGCTTTTTCCAAGTACCCAGTAAAGGCAACGTTTACTTTACTTCGGTGTCCAAGTGGATTATGTATGTTGTGAAAGTGACAAACACAACAGAATTGGCTACGAGGACTATCTGGATGTACTCGCGTGTACAGAAGCTTTGATGGACATTTCCAGTTGTCAAGTTGCTGCCTCACCAAAACAAAAGCTAGGAAGCTAACTCCCTCTGCTGCCGCACGACAATGAATGACCAGACGGTCCAGTGAGTAACTAAAACGAGAGGAAAAGTGACTGGAATTTGAAATAAACCATGGCTGGTGCAATCAGAAATGTTGATGCTTTTGACAATAGCGTGGAAGAATGGGACACTTATATTGAGAGACTGGAGCAATATTGTGTTGCTAGTCACATTGAAAATGACAGAAAGGTAGCAGTCCTGCTAAGTGTTATGGGCGCAAAGACGTACAATCTGCTACGGAGTTTATGTGCACCGCAAAAGCCATCCACGAAATCGTTCAGACATAACCAAACTGCTTCAAGACCACTTTAACCCGAAGCCACTTGTAATTGCCGAGAGATTTCGTTTTCATAGCAGAAATCAGCAAAGGAGTGAATCTATTGCCAATTACATTGCAGAGCTTAGGAAGTTGGCTGACCGTTGTCAGTTTGGCATGGGATTGAATGACGCACTCCGAGACAGGCTTGTCTGCGGCATGCACAATGAAAGTATACAGAGACACATCCTTACTGAAAATGACTTGACATTACAAAAAGCTCTAGAACTCGCAATAGCAATGGAAACAGCCTCCAAAGATGCCATGGAATTGCAAAAGACAGTGACTGTTGAAGCTCACAGTGTTAAATTCACAGCCAAATCTACAAAAACAAGTGCCCGTTTTAGGTGTGGAAAGGGATCGCACGACCAGGCAGATTGCTGGTTCCGTGACAAAAACTGCATGAAATGCAATAGGAAAGGGCACATACAGAGAATGTGTAAAATGAAAGAAAATGAGGAAAAACAGAAAACAAAACGAAATGAGGAAAAACAGAGAAGCTGGAAAAAGGATAAAAGAGTTAATGAAATGAATGACACAGATGCTAGTGGATCAGCCTCTGATGAGACAGACAATGGATTGGGTCACATATAACTGCATTCAATGAGAGAAAGTGATAAGAAAATGATATGGGTGACTCCAAAAATTAATGGAAAGAAATTAAAGATGGAGCTTGATACAGGATCGGCACTCTCACTCATATCACTGAAAGATTACAAAGAAAACTTTGCAGATGTGAAATTGAAACAGACACCAATCCTACTGAAAAAATACACTGGAGAAAAGGTGGCGCCAGTGGGGAAAATTAAAGTTAAAGTGAAATATAAAAATAAAAGGAAAACACTTGACTTGTATGTGCTGCAGCATGGAGGTGTGCCGTTATTCGGACGTGATTGGCTGCAAATGATCCAGCTTAATTGGCAGTCTATTAAAGCTATGCAGCTCACTGAGAATAGAAACAGTAAAGCTTCACAGGAAAAGCTGAAGTTGTTACTACAACGCACAGCACCAGTGTTTGAAGAGGGCATAGGGACTCTCAAGCAGATGAAGGCACGAGTCACAGTGGATGAACATGCCTCGCCCAAGTTCCTGAAAGCTCGTCCTGTCCCCTATGCGCTACATCCAAGACTGGAGACAGAGTTACAACGGCTAGAGGACCAAGGCATTCTATCCAAGGTTGAATGGTCAGACCGGGCAACCCCAGTTGTACCAGTTGTGAAGAAAAATAGTGCAATTAGGCTATGCGGTGACCTCAAGGTAACGATCAACCCAGTCCTTCATGCAGATCAATACCCATTGCCCCGCACAGAAGACATTTTTGCATCATTAGACGGTGGACAACATTTTTCAAAGATTGATTTGGCCCAGGCTTATTTAAATTGATGCTGAGTCGAAAAAGTTCCTCACCATTAATACCCACAAAGGCCTTTTTCAATATAATAGGCTAGTGTTCGGTATCGCATCCGCCCCTGCAGTGTGGCAGCGTGCTATCGACCAGGTGCTACAGGGCATCCCAGGCACGCAGTGCTACTTAGATGACATCATAGTCACAGGGCAAGATGACAGCTCTCATTTGGCGAATCTGGAAGCAGTCCTGAATAGGCTAGCTGAGTGTGGACTTAGGGCCAATGAGGACAAATGTGAGTTCTTTAAAGACTCCATTGAGCATTGTGGGCACAGAATTGACTGAGACGGTCTCCACAAATCTCAGGATAAGAGTGATGCCATCCTGAAAGCGCCTAAGCCCACCAATGTCTGACAGCTTCGCTCATTCTTAGGATTAGTGAACTACTTTCACCAATTCCTGCCGAATCTTGCAACAGTGCTTCACCCCTTGAACAGCCTTCTGCAAACCAAAGTGACATGGAAGTGGACGAAAAGCTGTGACATAGCGTTCATGAACTCATCACATCAGAAAGAGTACTGACACACTACAACCCAGACTTGCCCTTTCGACTGGCTTGTGATGCCTCGTCATATGGTATCGGTGCCGTCCTTTCACACAAAATGCCAGACGGCTCTGAACGTCCCATTGCCTTTGCATCTCGATCCTTATGTGCTGCTGAAAAGAACTACGCACAGTACTCGAGTTGAGGGGGGATGAGGGGGGATGGCATCCCCCCTGAAATAAAAACGATCAAAATCATCCCCCCTGTAAAACTGCCATCCCCCCTTTCCATCCCTCCCCTTTTTACAGTAAATGTTGGGAATATAACTTATAATTATTTCATCATTAGAAAGTAGTTTGCATGTTGAGCAAAAGAAATAATAAAATCTGAGGGCACAGGGGCACGCGAACATGCAATGACGCAACATGATTGTTATTTTCAATTGGTTAATTGATGCCTGAGGGAGCGGCACGAGCTGCTGCACAGAGCGACATATTGAGGATTAACTGCACTGCAATGTGAGCATGAGGAAACGAGCGGCTGGACAACGAGATGTCAGGGAGTTTTTTTTAAAAAGACTAAATTACAGGTGAGCTATAAATCAAGAATCTCAATCATTACTTTTTATTAATCTATACAAAAGTCGCCAGACTCGCCACAGGTTGCACAATAACAACACAGCTAGTTTTCCAAGCTTGCTGTGTAGCCTGCAAACTAGCTGAGATGAACTCATGTTAACGTTCATCTCTCTTGTTAACTAGCTTGATGAAACACAGGACTTGTCATTCAGTCACGTTAGATTCTGGTTTATGAGCTTGGCAAACGTAAAACAAATATTTACTGTTAGCGTTAGACGAGAGTTTGTCTCAAATATTTGACCAGAATTAATGATGAAATATTCTTCACACGGCTATATTATTTTCATCAATAGGACTCGTCAGGCAACAAAAATAAGTGAAGATGTTAGCTAAAATTCAGATGTTCAAGGCAGGTGACATTAAAGAGTTTTCCCCCCTCCTGGGGCCTGTTGCTGTGGCCTGTAATTTAATATTACAGTGAATATGATAAATGTGATTTTAACCTATACTGTACTTTCTGTCTATTATCCAAGAGCAAGGTCATGTGCTTTTAGCATGACATGTCTGCACATTCTATCAAACCCTATAATGTTATTTTCTTCACATAGAGGAAAGCCATGGCCAGGAAGCAGGAGGATCAAGAGCAGAAGGTACAGGTTTGATTATTAAACTTTTAGGGTTTAGACCAAGGGTTATTTTAACTGGGGATTCCCTGTAATTGACTTTTTTTTCCCTCACAATAATTGAAGAATCTGAAGACTGTTCGTCATCTTTTAATGTAATTAAATAATTGTTAATGTAGAAACTGATAATAAAATTTTCATGACTGTCAAAAAAAAGTCTAGTGCAACCTCAAGTTTACACTTACCCTTTTCAATTCATACGTAGGCCTATTAGTATGTAGCTCATTATTTCAGTTGCTATAAGGCACATTAATCTATTAATCTTCAAAGTCACTGCTTAGCTAACAATCAGAAAGCAAGAACATGAAAAATTGTCGCCAAAAAACATCATTACGACAGTCTTTGGAAACTGCTATGAGATACTGAGACTTGAAACTGAGAAACTAAAAACTGTGCACCAGAGGGGAGAAAAGGAAAAGTATTGTAAAATGTTGAGTTTTTCTGTACTTCTGTACTGTCTTTAATAATACAAAAAAGAGATAATTGTTATGATTTTGCACTTAAAATAAACTTGGCTTGACTTGATTTGAGAGGATTCAGAAGTCTTATTGTTTTGATAATGAATTTACACCCCTGCCCCTGCCACTTTTTTTTTTTTTTTAAGTGAAAAACATTGACCATCCCCCCTAAATTTTTTTTCCAACTCAACTACTGACTACGCACAAATTGACAGGGAAGGGCTTAGCCTTGTGTGGGGTGTGAAGAGATTTAACCAGTACTTATATGGAAAGCGCTTCACATTAATTACAGACCACCAACCCCTAGTGGCCATTTTTAACCCTAGGAAGTCAATTCCAGCGATGACTGCAGCACGCTTGCAAAGGTGGGCATTGTTCTTAGGTGGACATGACTATGTGATTAAGTACAAAGGCACACTACAGCATGGCAACGCTGATGGACTCTCACGCTTGCCTTGTGAGCCTAAGGACAATGCATCTGCAGACCCAGCTGAAATGTTCCATCTAGCCCATGTCGAGAACTTACCTGTCACAAGCGCACAGATCAAACAGGAAACCAGCAGAGATCCAACCATGGCAAAGGTGTTTGAGCTAACGGTGAAGGGGTGGCCTGCCAAAAATACAGTGGGCTTACGGGAGTACTTCAGTCGATGTGAACAGCTATCCGTGTGTCATGGGTGCATCATGTGGGGAACCAGAATCGTAGTGCCGCCCAAGCTGCGCTCCAATGTCCTGGAAGCACTCCATGAGGGACACATGGGTGTTGTAAAGATGAAGAACGTTTACTTTACTTCGGTGTCTGAGTGGATTATGTATGTTGTGAAAGTGACAAACACAACACTAATAACGCTGGCAGAGCCTTGGATGTGACTCCTGCTGGTTACCCAAAACCTGATGAATCCTTTGATCACATCACCCGATGATGAATTTCATAGAACTGACTCCATCAAAAGGTAAACCTATTGTCTCATGGTTGTAGACATGTTTCAAAATGGCTTGAGGCCTTTCCAGCCACCCATGATTGGAATTGAACCCCCACAGTAGAGAGCTCTCTCCACTGACATATGTGATAGTGAAATGATTGTTTATTGCCAAAATCTGTCCAAAGCTCTATCACTGGTGCAGACTTGTAGTAAGGCAGGCACTGCCAAGACAAGCTGAGGGCCCCCAACATCCTTTGCAGCCTGGTGACTGGATCCTGGTAATGGAAGTCAGAAGAAAGCACTTCAAATCCAAGAAGTGGCAAAATCCATCTCAGATACTCCCCACCCATACAGCAGTAAAGATTGCTGAAAGAGCCATCCGGATCCACGCAAGCTATTAAGCTACTCTTCTTGAGGGCCACCAGAAAACTGGTCTCTCAACACAGGGCAAAATAATCCCTAAAACCAGTTCCCGTGAGAGGTCTACCCTCTACGCGGCAACGATGAAAACTGCTTACTCTCGTAAGCTTCCTCTGGTCTGATTCTGTTTGTAACACCAGTACCTTTATTTCACCGACGGACACTAGCAGTCCATAAGATTGGTCATCATGCCTATCAAGACAACCTCTGGTGGCTTGCAGCACATCGGATGTCCACCAAGCATATAAAATCCAGCTTTTATGTTTGCTGTGTCATTTTTTTTTTGTTTGTTTTTTGATGTTGTCTTTTTGCATAATCCCCTTGGTAAAATGTTTGGTTGTTCTAATATTCAATGCTACACTGCCTGCTAACACCCTTCTTGCAACAATTGGACCCTCTGTTCCCAGGAAGACACTGAAGAACCGGATATTGAATTCTTTGAGATATAGGATAATTAAATATGTTGTAAATTTAATAAAAAGAAGGAGTGTCATGGAAAAGTTGAATACAAGATGCTTCAGATGTGGTGTTAGGTGGAACGAAGAAACTCACAGATGAAAGAGGTCAACACCTTTTATCATGCACTGTGAGAAATTTTCCCAGAGAGAAGAGCAACCATACGTTGGGGGGAGACTTCCTTACACCGATCGAAATGTTTATAAATGAGTTCCTGTCCCTTGTTTTAGCAGACTTCCTTACAAAATGTATATTGAATCAGTTCCTGCCTTTTTCTCTGTCAGACTTGCTAATTCACATACCACAATGTGTAATAAATAATCACTGTTTAGTTTTACACTTTCATCTGGCAGACTTTCTAAAGTCACCTATAAAAAGAGATGTAATGATGTGTTACTTTGGGCGCAACCATCCAGCTTGCAGGGTGCATGATTGTGTCTCCCTGTTGCGCTCAGCTAAAATAAACTTGGTTAAATTTTGAGCTCTCTGCTGTTGCATTTTGTTAAGGATCTATAATTTTAGTTTGTGCAATTCATAAAAATTGCCACAACATACCCAAGTCTCTGTCTTCCCCAATGTATGTAGGTCTCATAGTCCCATGGTGTAAATTATTTGTCCATTTTGCTCCTTGAATGTTTAAATCACTTGACCATCTGGTGGAAATAATGATCATAAAGCAGTCATGTATCCTATAAGAAGGATGCCTGATGGACCAACTTTGAACCTTTTCATCATCAGACACTGATTTGTAAACTTCTCCTTTTCAAGAGAACAAAATCCAATAATCTGAATTGCTCCTGAGTTTTGTTAATTTTCCAAACAACACTGAATAACATCCAGAACCACTTAACTATCCTGTGGTTAAGTCATTAACCTGTCCCACCTCTGCAGGTAACAGGACTCACCTGTCCTACAGTGGCACAGATAACAGGACTCACCTGTCCCATGCTGAAGTGTCTCTTGAAGGACCCAAACAGATCATAGATCAGAACTGAACCATCCTCCTGAACACACAACAGTTCATCTGTGACCGACCAGCCCAGGTGGACCACAGGACCACTCTTCCACTGACACAGGTGAGACAGACAGTGGTTACAGATCATCAGGCAGTTGAAGGACACAGAGGACGGGGATCAGCTGACTTTGTTTACTTACTGGGAAGCTGGCAATGGCAAGTCCAGCGGCAGAATAAATCTCCAACTGAGGACGAGAACTGGGAGATCGTCTGTGGGGTTCTTTGAGGAGGGCTGGAATACAATGTTAATGCAATGTTATGACACATCATGTAAAAAAAGTTATCGTTATCGTGGTTATCGTTATGTTTGTCCAAACTAATGTACCTTTAGTTGTACCAGGCATTAAAATGAACAAGAAATTGAAGAAAACAAGGGTGGTCTAATATTTTTTTCCATGACTGTATATTGTTAAACTGTTTACTTTTTGTTTTGAGGAAAATACTTGAAGTAAGCCTACAGTATGTCCCAGTTGTCTGTAGCTTTGTGATAGTTTGACCTTCCGGATTTACAGTACAAGGAGTTGAAAGCACTTTATTAATAAACTAAATATTAAAAATTTAAATTAAGTACAGTCTCTGCTGTTCTACTCTATGCAACTGGCCTGTGAAAATCTTTGACATATTTGAACTTTTTTAGAAAAAGTAACGCAATAGTTACTTTCCCTGGTAACTAATTACTTTTATGAAGGAGTAATTCTGTTACTAATTCAATTACTTTTTGGGGAAAGTAACTAGTAATTATAACTAATTACTTTTTTAAAGTAACTTGCCCAACACTGGTTAAAGCTGTTTCTGAGATGTATTTCTGACTCACACAAGTGCACCATGCAGTTTAAGCAGTAAAATCTGATGTTTTCTACAATTGATATGAGCTGGTGTTCCAAGAGATTAGATTCTACATTTCTGATTGGAGTCAAACTCCCTCTGTCCTCTCGTCAAGGCAGCTATTTGTTACTGCTTCTTTTCAGACGTTTTATGGACGGAAGTCCAAGATGCAGCCAAGGGATGGAACGGGTCTGGTTCAGTTCCATCTCTGCTTTTTGCAGATGATGTGGTCCTGTTGGGTCACTGAGTGGGCATCTTTAACTGTCACTGGGTGTGTTTACATGGGAAGTTTAATTCCTCTTTAATTCAGAATTAAAGTTAAAGCCGAATAAAAGTTACCATGTAAACACTTAATTCCATATGAAAATGTCAATTTCGAATTAACTTAATTCCGAAGTAAGTGGCTGGTTTATTCCCATTTTAATTCCGCATTAAGTAATTCCGCGGTCATGTATACACTCATTCCTCCTTAAATTAATTCCCGTCTTTCTGCGCATGCTCGTTCTCTTGCCGATCTGTCGCGATGACGCTTATATTCCAGCAGCACGCAGTAAACGGTGTTCAAGAGCAGAGACGATTTATTTAATAAATAGCTTGGAGGAACTGGAAATAATTAAAAGAACAGATGGCAGGAAACATAAAAATTGTGAGCTTTTCAAAGCGGCCAGGTTAAATGAAGGAGGTTTCGCAGATAGAGACGCCACCCAGGTCAAAAATAAGTGGATTGTTGTTGCTAACCAGTTAGCTAAGTTTGTTTTCTTCCGGTAAATGTAAAGACGTCCGCCTCCCCTATCCAATCAGAACCCTTCCCAACCCCCAGACCTAAAGCGGAGTTGGATAAAGCCGGACTAACGTGTTTTCCATGTAAACCTTAATTTGGAATTACTATTTCCATGTAAACTCGAAGGAAAATAGTTTAATTCGGAATTATTTAATTCCTAATTTTAATTCCGAATTAAAAAACATCATGTAACCGCAGCCACTGAAGCAGTTCACAGCTGAGTGTTAAGCAGCAGGAAAGAGTATCAGCACCTCCAAATCTGAGACCATGGGTCGCTATCAGAAAAGGGTTAGAGATTGGGCAAGTGGATGGATGGATGGATGGATGGATGCTGCCTGGCTATCTTTGGGGAAATTTTTCTTGTTTCAGGAAAGCTACGTCTAGTACTAGTTGCTGTGGTTTCTGTCTTTTGACTTATTAAACATCCACTGCTTTACCTGATGGCTCTTTGGATCCTTTAAAAGGTTGCTCATTTTACACTAAGCAAGCTTTGTGCCAACTCTGGAAACCACAGCCTCGCATAATGAGCATTCTAGGGCAAAACAACACCAGATTGTTGTTTGTTGTAATGCTAATGCTATATGACTAGCTCAGTCCAAAACTGTCTCCATCTGCAAAATCAAAATAAGTTGCAAGGCAGCATTGTGTAACTTTCTGTGCTAGATTTTAGAACAGTGAAGAAGAATGATGATTGTTAGGAAAAAAATATCAGATGTCGATATCCAATCGTATCAGATGACTTAACTCATAGATCCTGATTAGGACAGTACATTGAATCAAAAATGAATCAAAACCCTCACTCAGAACCAATAACCAACATAATTTGGCCATGTCAATTATTTCAGTATTAATATTCAGTAAATGTAAAGTTTATCTATCTATTATCTATTATGTTTTTTACGTGTTCTTTTTGGACCTTGAGTCTGTATTAAAGTTTATCTATCTATTCTTTATTTGACAGGGACTATGCACAACTGATGGCATTCACTGACATCACACATCCAGGTATTTTAACTCAGCGTCACCATGTTGTCAAGCTCCATAGAACAGGACCATTTATCATTTATTCGAATGCAGTCGTGTTCACAAGTTATGAACATTCATCGTAAAAAATAGCAGCAGCCGTTGGATTCAACCAGTAGAGACGTCTTTTATGGATTATACACATAATCCGAAGGATTACGCTTTGTGTTGTACCCCGACATCTAATGTTTTATTTTTCATGATAAAAGTGCCTAAACCTTGGAGCACCTGAATACCTACAAGCCTTTTGGAGCAGGGGTGGGCATATCCAGTCGAGGACCGCTGTCTTGCATGTCTTAGATCACATGTGTCAAACTCAAGGCCCGCAGGCCACATCTGGCCCGCCGTGTAATCATATCCGGCCCGCGAGATCATTTTACATTATCGTTATTAATGGCCCGTTGATATGAAGCGCTTTTTAAAACAATACTGCACAGAACTACATATCCCAAAATGCAATGCTTCAGCAGCCTTTCCGCACACTTACCGTGCCAATCAAGTCTCGTTTCAAGCTTCGTCCGTGGAGTGGACTCCGATTAGCGCGTAACAGAAGAAGTAATGGACATTAAATTGATGCACGGGACAACGACTGGAAAAGACATTTTTGAAAACGTATGTCAAAGTGTAACAGACATGAAACTGTCCTGGGACAAACTTATTGGACTGACAACAGATGGAGTACCAGCTATATGCAGTAAAAAAAAGTGAACTAGTGGGAAGGATGCATGTAAAGATGCAGGAAGAGAACTGTCCTGGTGAGTTAACAGCACATCACTGCATCAGACACCAGGAAGCTCTATGTGAAAAAGTCCTGAAAATTGACCATGTAATGAGCACTGTAACACAAACCGCAAACTTTATCCGAGCTACAGCGCTAAATCACCGGCAGTTTGGTTCCTTTACACGGGAGATTGATTCAGATTTTGCCGTCATTCCTTATCATACAGAGGTGCGTTGGCTCAGTCGGGGGAAAGTTCTCAACAGAGTTTTTGAGCTCAGCAACGAAATCTGTCAGTTCATGGACAGTAAAGGAAAAGACTCCACCGTTTTGAGGGATGAAAAGTGGAAGTGCGAGTTGGTGTTCCTGTCTGACATAACAGCTCATCTTAAATGTGCAGCTCCAGGGACGTCACCACATGATCACTGACATGTATGACGCAGTGAAGGCATTTCAAGTGAAGCTGCTTTTATGGGAGAAACAATTCAATCAGATGTCATAAGAGCAAAGAAAACTGAATGATTTGAATTGTTATTGCTGAAAATAACACATTTATGTATATTTCCAGGTTTTTTAGCAAGTTCATATAATTTTGACAGGAGATATTTTTACGGAGAGCAAAATCTTTTGGGATATTAAAAAGTTTATTTTTTATATACATTGACACCCATCAGCTGCAGGGGGTGACAGGGAGACATCCCTGTCACTGCTCCGCCACCAGGAGATGTACCAGAATTAAAGGAGCAAAACGTTGGTGAATGTTGGTTTCTGGCTGATGACCCTGCAGCTGACCCATGGGCACCAGAGGAGGTGCGACAGACAGCAATGCCTAGCAGGTGTTAAAGGTGGGGTGGGTGTTCTTTGAAAGAACAGTTCCAGCAATCCAACTCAAGTTAGATTTTAAAAATATACACTCTCTTCCTCCTCCCAAAGGCTCCGCCTCCTCCTCTTCAGCTCACCCCTCGAAACCACGCTTTCACACGATTCATGACTACATGAACCGCAGGGAGGGAGGGGTGGGTGGGAGTGCATTGAAATTTGATGGACGTATTAGGCAGCCAATAAATGTAAAGATGATCAGTACATTGATTGGTCAGTTTTTCTCTGATTAGACCCTCTAGACCGGACCAAAACGTTTCGTTTTTTTTGCAAACATTTTATTTCAGTGGGTGCAATGAGAATGTGAAAAGGTTTTCAGGCAATATTGTAAAAAGTGCTGCAAAAAAAGAACACCCACGCCACCTTTAACAGCTACCTGTATAATCCTGAAGTTCTGGTAAACCCGGTGACTACTGTGAATAGGGCAGTTGGAGTCCAGGGAAGACTGGAGGACGTTCAGGAAAGACTGGATGACAGCTGGGAAAGACTGCATGGGGCGTGGGCAGCTGGTTACCCAACCCACTGGCCTCTCATTAGAGGGACATCCAACCCCAACTACGAAGAGTAATAATAAAACAACAGCCCGTGGGCCCTCCGAGAGGTGGGACGAAAGATGGGCCCAACAGGACAGACTGCACAGTGACGACGGCAACGTAAACGGATTATGGGAACACCACTCCAGGAAATGAGGAGAAGATCCTCCAAAAGTGTGCATGTGGATGGGAGAAAGTGACCACGTTTAGAGGCGTGCGAATCCACCAGGGGAAAGTGAAGTGTGGCTAGAATGGCCAACAGCAACCTTACACTGCAACAGCAGGTGAGAAAAGACGGACCAAAAGCCAGATAAAAAACCACAGAGCCAATTGACGCAACATTGCTGGAGGCATGAGAGCGGCAGAGGAAGAAAGCCCACTGGTGGAGAACGAGCCCTCACGTGAGAATGAAGACCCAGTCCTCACCACCTCAGACCAAACAGAGCCAAATGCGGAGACCAAGAAACCAGCCAGAAGAAGTAAGATCAAGTGGCCAAAGTCAAGTGAAGCAGAGGCATGGCGTGCACTGGACGCAGACCTGATTAAGACCCTAGAGCAGTTACTGCATGGAGTGGTGGAGGCTAAGCTTAATGCGATTGGGGACATCATATACCAGACCCGCAAGGAGAGGTTTGGCGAGTTAGCCCCTAGACAGAGGACCCCCCTTAGAGAGGAAGGAAGGAGAGGAAAGGAATCCCTCCAGCTGGTGCAAAGATGTTGGCAACTCCGCAAGAACTGGAGAAAGGCAACCCAAGCAGAGGAGGGGGGTCTCAAAGCCTTGTGGGAAGAGGTCAGGACGAGACTAGCCGGGCTTCGCAGAGCTGAACGCATTCAGAAACACAACAGGCGGAAGGAAAAAGAGCGAGCTAGTTTCTTCAGGGATCCCTTCAAGTATGCCAGGCAGCTGCTGGAGGAAAAGAAGACAGGCAAACTCGAAACCACCAGAGAGCAGTTGGAGCAGGATGTCAGAGAACAGTACAGTGATCCACAAAGGAGCGTCCCCCTAAGAACACCAGGGCATGTACCTCAGCCTGCACAGCCAACAGCAGAGTTTAACACCATGCCTCCCAAGCTTAGCAAAGTCAGGCATGTACTTCTCCGTACAAGACTTCTTTACTGGGTAGCAACGGCTTGAAGTCGGAATCGCGATGGGATGTGCCATTTCTCCAATACTGTTTGGAGCAGCTGAGATCATTCTCATTGCCGCAAGACAAATGGTAGGAGGGATCAAACTATCAACTGGTCAGAGGCTTCCCCCACTAAGGAGCTACATGAACGATGTCACCACCCTCCTTCAGACAGCAGCATGTACATCAAGACTGCTGAAGAGGATGGGTGAGCTGATGTCATGGGCAAGAATGAAGATCAAGCCCTCCAAGTCCCGCAGCCTGTCACTCAGGAGGGGAGTCAGGAATGACCGCACCATCTTTGTTGTTGGAGGGGAGAAGATACCACTCCTTGTAGAGCAACCCATCAAAAGCCTGGGGAGACAGTACACCGCAGAGCTGTCTGACAAGCAGATGGAGAAAACCGTCATGAAGCAGCTCTGTGATGGCCTGGCAAGGATTGACCAAAGCCAACTCCGTGGAAAGTACAAGGTCTGGTGCTACCAATTCACACTCTACCAGAGGGTAATGTGGCCCCTGAAAATGAGCGAGATCCCCTCATCGGCTGTGAGTAAGATGGATGGGAAAGCCAACTCATTTATTCGAAAGTGGTTGGGGCTGCAACGGTGCATATCTGAAGCCGGCCTCTTTGGAAGAAACATGTTGCAGCTACCACTGAGGTCCCTACAGCTTGGCTACATGCAAGAGAAGGCCCGGTTGGTCCTCGAGCTTAGGGAGTCCACAGACAGTTCAGTAAGGAACGCGAGCATCAAGGTTCTGAGGATGGGGAGATGCACCTTGCTTCTGGTCCAAGGCCAACCGCAAAGAAAGGAAGGAGATGGTGGTGGCGGATGTGACGAGTATGGAGGAAGAACGCTATAAGATCAAAGCGTGTTGCAGGGTCGGCAAGGAAGCTGGACAACCTGGGAGGGAATTACAAACAGGAACATCTGTTGGTCAGACGTGTGGAAGATCCCACAGGCAAGACTCAGCTTCCTCATCCGCTCAACATACGACACACTTCCCTGCCCTCGGAACCTCCACCAGTGGTTTAGGAGTGAGGAATGCTGTGCGCTCTCCAATGCTTCCAACGCAAGCCTCCAGCAAATCCGCTATAGATGGCGCCATGACCAATTCCTGAGGAAGCTAGCCGAAGTGCTGGAGAAATGTCGAAAGGGAAGTAAATCACAACCACCTGCAGAGGACCTCACCACCTTTGTTGCGGAAGGAGAGGTCAGGCGAAGCATCAGGCCAAGAGAAAAATCAAGGCCCTTTTCACCTGACCAAGAGTGGAGCATGAGGGTCGATCTTGACAGGAAGCTCCAATTCCCCACGGAGATCACCACCACATCTCTCCGGTCTGACATAGTGGTGTGGTCAGTCAAGGCAAAAGAGGCATTCCTCATCGAATTAACAGTACCCATGGAGGATGGGATTGAGGCAGACTTCGAACACAAGAAAGCTAAGTAAGTGGCTGCCGAGTGCCGGGAGGCTGGCTGGAAGACTGCCATTTACCCAGTGGAGGTCAGATGCCGAGGCTTCACGGGTTTCTCAACCACACGCCTCCTAAAGACCGTGGGACTCACCGGAGGAAGGCTCAGGAAGGCAACAAAAGACCTGGCAGAGGAGGCTGAAAAAGGGAGCTTTTGGCTCTGGCTCAGGAGGAAGGACAAAGCTTGGGAGAAAAACACCTAACCCCAGAAAACAGCCATTGGGGATAACACCCATCAGCTGCAGGGGGTGACAGGGAGACGTCCCTGTATCATCCATTCTTTCTATTTTCAATTGTCAATCAAAAATTTAAAAAAAAAAAAAAAAAAGTGACACTTTATTACGTTTTTCGTTTTTTTTTTTTATCTAACAAAAAGAAAAAAATGCCTGTTTTTTTATATTTCAATTTTAGACTTGGATCAAAAACACGAAATTTAAAAACGGGCCACAGAACTGAATTTGTTTTATAATAGAGGACTGGACTTTCTGTTGTCATTACACATCTGTGCCACTAGATGGAGCCGCACTGCAGTAACCAGCTAGAGAACAGCAGGACAGTGAACACATGGAGCAGATCTGATGGAACATGGAGGAATGACGCCAAAGTTTTGTTGCAGTCCAGATTTTTTTTTTCAGATAGAATTGTTAATATTTCTACCTGAGTTGCTACCTGAACTGTAAAGTTCACAAATTTTTACCGTTCTCCATGTCTGTTTTAGCTTTTCCTTAAGTTTACCTGCAGTTCTCTTCCGGTTCCGCAGCAGCCAGTAACTTTTCAAAACAAAAGCATGTGAGCAACATGCGTTAACGCGCGATAAAATAAATGTTGGCGGTAATAAATTAATGTGTTAACACAATAACGTGTTAACTTGCCCAGCCCTAATACGTATGAGTTTAAAGTCCTTATACTTTAAAAAAGGAATATAGCCATTAATAATCAACTAAACCCAGTGGTGTAAGCAAGCAGCCGATGTACGGAGGCTGTATTTCTCTGTAGCGGTCACAGGTTCGATTCCCAGCCTGCGACCCTTTGCTGTTCCCGTTCTCTCTCAGCCCCTCCTTCCTGTCTCTCTCCACTGTAAATGAAGGCCACTAGTAGGGCTGAACGATTAATTGCATTTGCGATAATCTCGCGATATCATGAAACGAGATTTTCTAACCGCAAAGGCCGCGATATTACTTGTCACGTGATTTGGCGACGTCACGTGACTTGCGAGTGAGCCCAGCTGAGCTGAGCAGAGCAGACAGGGCAAGCAGTGTTGCCAACTTAGCGACTTTCCAGACCCCCCTGGCGACTTAATTTGTAAAAAGCGACTAGCGACAAATCTAGCGACTTTTTCTGGTGATTTAGAGACTCACGCGCACTCAAACCGCTGGGTTTGAAGCCATCACTTGCTGTTGTCCACCTCGCGAACCGCGCTTCTCTCTCTCTCTGTCGGGCACAGTGCACAGCCACAAACACCCCGCCCGCCGCGCGAGACAACTCGAGCTCCTCTCCACTCCCCCACCCCCTTTTCCTTGCAAAAAATCTGTGAGCTCCTGAGATCTATACAGAAGAATCTTTCTGGCTAACAGTGCCATACTCATTTTGCACTTCAGTATGTTGTGTGCTGCTGTTACTGAGTAAATATAATATTTCTATTAGTGTTCAAAAAGTTTTTTTTTGAAAATGTCCAATTGGTTAGAGCAGATATTTGTTCCTCTTTATTTTTCCTGTGTGATGTTACTGACTGGAGATCAGTAAGCTTTATTTTTTCTATATCTGTATATTTTATTTATTTATTTATACACTGTCCTGTCAATCTCAGACAGTGTTTAAGAAGTGCAGTCCACATGTTTACATAAATGTTACACATGTTTCATGAAACGTGAAAAGTTAGATGTTGAAGAGGTAAAGCCACAGATTTGTTTGCTTTATTGTTGTAATCTGCACTTTAAATAAATCTGATATTGTTTATTATGACAGTGTTTGAAAAATACATGAGAAGAGGACCTTAAAAATAATCGCATATTAAATCGCAATTGCAATTTTGAGGAAAAAAATCGCAATTAGATTATTTTCCAAAATCGTTCAACCCTAGCCACTAGCACCAAAAAAATCTTAAACACAAAAAGGAAAAAAATGTTTCAGTAAAGGAGTCTGACTGGTAAACACTTTTAGACAACTGAATGTATTATAGTCCAGTTTATAGGCTACACTTAAGATATTATTTAAAAAAATAACTTCTTACTGTGGTTGATCAATTAAAATTCATTGGTAGCTTTGACAACACTGGATTTTAATTTTCATGAGACAAGAATTACAGAGACATCCCAATATAAAGCTCAACATGGAAATACGGGCTAATATTAATCCTAAATATGCCTGATAATGTAATTTCATGCAGGCGACAGCAATACTTAGTTGCTTAGAAGTTGGCAAATACTGGCTATTCTTAAATTATCTGTGTTTTTAACCAACCATCTAAATTTTCTGCTGTTTGAAAAAAAATGCAGCAAAGCATCCAACAAGAATGTCAGAAACATTGTATTGAAAATCTCTGAACCAATCTACATTTATTTTTGGTCAAACATCTTTGACAATATTAAAGTGAGAATTGCAGGCCTGAGTAGTAGTGATGTCACTGACCATATAGGAGGTCCAGGTTTGAATCCTGGTTGCATCAGGAAGGACATCTGATGTAAAACAAGCTTCTAATGTGGTTACTCCACTCTGGAGACCCCGAACAGAGAGAATGCTGTTTTTGCTGCCATCTAGTGGTCAGTAAAATTAACATCTCATTTAAAAAAATTCATATCCAGGTGAAACTATTTCAATTAAGAAGTAAAAATGGAATTTGGATTACAAATTTACATTTTGTAAAAGGAATGAAGAAACGTTACTTTTTTCTTGTGGTGTTCCTTTACAATTTTCTTCCTGTTGACAGATTTGTTAATCTTTGTATTGCCTTGTATACTTTCTTGAAAAATTAAGTTAAATTAAAATTAAGTAGGCCTAGTTTGCTCAAATAACAAATACTACAGCAGAGGGTTCGACCTCCCCCGAGACTCTCCTGTCAGAAACTCTTCTAAAAGAGCTGCTTCATCCAAATCATGGTTCAAAAAGCAGTCATGACACCGTTAATAAATGCATATGATAAGAATGGAACTTTATATGCAGTAGACGATCACCGTCATCACTGACTTTACTGTGATCAACTTTGTGAGATCAGCCATTTCTAATCATCTCAACAACTGGGATAATACTGAGAAACCAATAAAATATCAGCTTTCCTAAAATCTCTCACCTTTATAATTTTAACCAGGACTGGACTTTATATAATGATGATCATAGTTCATAATTACAATTTGTTGGTACAATTTTAATGCAGGCTCATGAAAATAGGGAAACGTGCAGACAGAAGTTTGTGAATAGCTGTTCATGAAATGTATTTCCAATCGGCATAATAACTGAGGAGATAAGAGCAGTAGGATTAGGAAATCCTGCTTGTTAGCCTGGTCAGGACAGGTCTAGCTGCACAGAATATCTCTCCATTGTAATGTATCCTATCCCGCTTTCATGCAACAGACTGGAGGATAAGTTCAGCCAGGATAATTGACATATTCCATCTTAATCCCTTGTTTTGGATTCATGCAACAGCCCTCTGCTTCCATAAGCATTGATTCCATCTGCAGATGGGTCCTCTGATCACAGATCAACACAGCCTATCCAACTTTCCCCATGCTGTGGAGCTGATCAATATGAATAGTGATCAACACTGCAAAATAATGGACTGTTCAAACTTTTAAATCAGTAAACACCCCAATGTTTGTTTTCACAGAAAAAGGGACATTGTAAAAAAAAAAAAAAGAAGTACCATGACATGGTGTAAAGATGAGAGTGAAGTAACTATGAGAAGATCAACACACCTATGGGTCCTCCATACGGGGCTACAGCCACCAGACAGTCTCTGAGTCCGGCGACGCTCCAGCTCATGTCATACAGCTCCATCTTACTGCAAAGACACACAACGTGAACATGCCTGAGACGCACATGTGAATGTGGCGGAAGCACGCATGCATTGACAGGTCTAAAACATGCACGTGATTTTCCACTGTTGAGGATAGTAGAAAATCATGTGCATGTGTGACGTTTCAGCGTTTCAGAAGTGGAGCATTACTATCATTACTATGTACCTGATCAGGTAAAATTATAAGACACCACAAATTTCTTTTTGATTAGGATCATGGTGTTCTGAGTGACAGCTAGCTATGGCTAACAGCCAGCTGTCATCACTTTAGCTACTCCACACTTTCAGTGAACTTGACTTCTAAAATGTGAATAAAGACCTAATCTAGCATAACTATTCTATTTTTAAAGGTATAGCTTGTTATGCTGTTAACTGTACTAGGAGGCCACTAAACAGGTTCTGAGTTGATCTGGAAGCATTCTGTAGGAAAAGAAGCCTTTACTGGCGCAGCCAGTCACTGTATCTCCAGCAGCAGTCAGCTGGAGCGCTAGATGTTGTTTTGGTAGCAACATCTACAACAAGATTAGATGACAATAAATGTAACATTAATTAGCATCATAGGTTAGCATGAGCAAATCTAAATTAAAATGACTGGCTTTTACAATTTCATGTCATTTAAATAATTACATTTAGAATCATTGATAAATTATTGTTGTATTGAACAGAGCCAACTGCCAGCATTGGTTGGTCAGCTGGTTTCTGGGCTGACCAGGGATTGGATGGAGTCTGCTTCTCCAAGATGCCGTCCACATGAGGTATATCAATAAATGAGTAAGTCTTCTATATCACTTCCCTCTCCTTGACATAACTACGCCCCCTGTGACATGAAAACAAACACAGTGAAAACATTAGCAGTAACAACCAAGTAAAAACTAAGCATTGACTATTTGTTCAACAAATAGTAAGAAAGAAAAATGTAGTTTGCTTTTTTGTTTTTGCCAGTAAAAGAAACTACGGGTTCACGAAGGAATCTGTGGAACCTGACCAGATGTTACACATGTGGTCATTTGTGATCAGAAAGTCAGAAAAGTCAAACATGATGCTTCACTGAAAGGACACTGTCAGGGCTGTTTCAGAAAGTTGGTTCTGCCCAAACTCTCAGTATGTTGAATCTGACGAGAGAAACTCAGTTTTCCATTTCAGCAACTCAGGTAACCTATACAAGGAGTATGTTACAATGGTTACTGACTCTGAACACAACCTGGTAGAAAGAAGGTTTTGCACTACAAACCCCAAGTTCCTCTCTGTTTCCTGCACTTCATAAAGCTGGAACCAATCAATTGCATCAATTGATCTTATGGCAGATGTCTTAACAGTGGCAATGGTTCATTTATTGATTTAAGAGGCTGCACTAGTTAGAATGGAGCCACATTTGCAGGAAAATACACTGAGGATCCAAATAGATAGTTTAGCATAGGTTAGGGCGGTTAGGGATGGAGATGGAAATGTACTGACAGGTGCCAGAAGTGTGGGACAATGGAAAGAATACTTTGAAGAGCTGATGAATAAGGAAGAAGAGACTGGACTTCTTAAAGTCTGGACCCTGGTCTGGATCCAGACCGCAAGTTATGTCAGTCCAGACCCAGCACACCTAAGTCTTTAAATTACCCTTTCACAAATACATTGATGAATTATTTATTCTGTTAAATACAGTGTCATTAGATATTATTCACAGAGATCCAGAGATGATTATATATTCACCAGCTTCTGCCATCTTAGTCCTACTGCGTGTGTTTCTACTCTGAACGTCTGTGACAAAAGACAGCTGCTGGTGATGATTAGACAGCTGCTGGTGATGGTTAGACAGCTGCTGGTGACAGACAGACAGCTGCTGGTGACGGTTAGACAGCTGCTGGTGACGGTTAGACAGCTACTGGTGACAGACAGACAGCTGCTGGTGACGGTTAGACAGCTGCTGGTGACAGACAGACAGACAGCTGCTGGTGGCAGACAGACAGCTGCTGGTGACGGTTAGACAGCTGCTGGTGACAGACAGACAGCTGCTGGTGACAGACAGGCAGCTGCTGGTGACAGACAGACAGCTCCTGGTGACAGACAGACAGACAGCGCTGGTGACAGACAGACAGCTGCTGGTGACAGACACAGCTGCTGGTGACAGGCAGCTGCTGGTGACAGACAGGCAGCTGCTGGTGACAGACAGGCAGCTGCTGGTGACAGACAGGCAGCTGCTGGTGACAGACAGACAGCTGCTGGTGACAGACAGACAGCTCCTGGTGACAGACAGACAGCTCCTGGTGACAGACAGACAGACAGCGCTGGTGACAGACAGACAGCTGCTGGTGACAGACAGGCAGCTGCTGGTGACAGATAGACAGCTGCTGGTGACAGACAGGCAGCTGCTGGTGACAGACAGGCAGCTGCTGGTGACAGACAGGCAGCTGCTGGTGACAGACAGGCAGCTGCTGGTGACAGACAGACAGCTCCTGGTGACAGAGAGACAGACAGCTCCTGGTGACAGACAGACAGCTGCTGGTGACAGACAGGCAGCTGCTGGTGACAGACAGGCAGCTACTGGTGACGGTTAGACAGCTACTGGTGACAGACAGACAGCTGCTGGTGATGGTTAGACAGCTGCTGGTGACAGACAGACAGACAGCTGCTGGTGGCAGACAGACAGCTGCTGGTGACGGTTAGACAGCTGCTGGTGACAGACAGACAGCTGCTGGTGACAGACAGACAGCGGCTGGTGACAGACAGACAGCGGCTGGTGACAGACAGACAGCGGCTGGTGACAGACAGACAGCGGCTGGTGACAGACAGACAGCGGCTGGTGACAGACAGACAGCGGCTGGTGACAGACAGACAGCGGCTGGTGACAGACAGACAGCGGCTGGTGACAGACAGACAGCTGCTGGTGACAGACAGGCAGCTGCTGGTGACAGACAGACAGCTGCTGGTGACAGACAGGCAGCTGCTGGTGACAGACAGGCAGCTGCTGGTGACAGACAGGCAGCTACTGGTGACAGACAGGCAGCTACTGGTGACAGACAGACAGCTGCTGGTGACAGGTGCTGGTGACAGACAGACAGCGGCTGGTGACAGACAGACAGCGGCTGGTGACAGGTGCTGGTGACAGACAGACAGCGGCTGGTGACAGACAGACAGCTGCTGGTGACAGACAGACAGCTGCTGGTGACAGACAGGCAGCTGCTGGTGACAGACAGACAGCTGCTGGGGACAGACAGCTGCTGGTGACAGACAGGCAGCTGCTGGTGACAGACAGACAGCTGCTGGTGACAGACAGACAGCTGCTGGTGACAGACAGCTGCTGGTGACAGCTGTCAGTCATACACGGGGTGGAGGGTGGAGCTGAATGATCATATAAATGACAGGAACAAGTAGCCAATCAGTACACAGGAGTTTGTGACTTGGAACCAATTTGAAGAAAAATGGGATGGATCTTTACTTTTTTTGCCTAAAAACAAAACAACTACATTGAAATGGTAGCTATGGTACCCAAAACATTTAAATTTTAAATGAAAAAGTAGAGGTCATGTGTTCATGTTTATAGTGACCATGTTTTCTTCCTCATTTGTCATTCTGAATTTTCAACAGTGAATGCAGTGAATTTAATTTGAAGTAAGTTATTTATTTATATTTTTTGATGTTATTGTCATTATTATTGTCATTATTGTCATATGTTGTTTTTACATTATATAGTTCACAGTGAAAAAGCAAAATAAATGTTATGTTGTTGAAAACGTTTCCCGACCTCTGCCCTTCAATGGAGGGTAGATATGGACCTTTGAAAAATAAGTTTGGAGGAGACATGTGCCGGTGCCGATTTTTAAGAAGGGAGATGTGCAGAGGAATAAAGTTGATGAGTCACACAATGAAGTTATGGGAAAGAGTAGTGGAAGAAAGACTAAGAGTGGAAGGGAGCATCTGTGAACAGCAGGATGGTTTCATTCCAAAAATAAGCAATACATGCTTTGAGGATAGTGATACAGCAGTGCAGAGAAGAGAGTGCGGAAAACAGGTGAAGAAGTGCAGACAAGGAGATTTGAACAGGTGGAGAAACTTGTTGGTGTGATGTGTGATAAAAAGAGCATCAGCAGAAATGAAATCTCCCACGTCAACTCTTTTGCCACAACAGCCACGTTGCTGTTCTGCAGAATATGTGCTCAAGTGATCATGTGATTGAAATAAAAGGTCTAATTCAATGAAGAATAGAAAAACGATCTCTTCTATTTTCTTGGCGTCACTGTGGTGAATCATGATATCAGAGCTCCATTGATGAAATCTTTTTATAGTTATAATTTCTCAGAATTAACTTACTCAAAAGTGTCAGAACCAACTCTGAACCTTCTATTTGAAACTAGACACTCAATGTTTCTCATCTAAGGATTTTTTGACTCTGGGTTAGTTTTATTTATTTTTTTTTTTTTTAACTCCATCCATCCATCCATCCATCCATTAGCTTCCGCTTATCCGAAGTCGGGTCGTGGGACCCGGGAACTCAGAAATGTTATTTGCTGAGTTTAACTGTTCACCTCACAGATCTTACGACCTGAGCATGAAAAAGCTTCAAAGAAACACTGTAGGCTTTTTCTTTCCTTTTTCCTCAGCACTGCATTATTTAACACCTTTACACAAGCAAACGCGTGAACTGGCTGGTGTGTTTTAAACCCCAGCAGCTGACAGGGTGGTACTGTACTGGTACTGGACTGTTTCAGAGAAGCTCTGAGCAACAACAGGCGCTGCGCAAACACCCCAGACAACCCCGCCTGCAGAACGCCATCCCACCAAACTCCGTTCATATTTCTGTTGTTTTTACTCCTCCGCACTTCTACAGAGAACTAACTAATCCAATTAGCCTGTCTGAACTCCGCGTCTGATTGGCTACGATATTCCGTTTAATTTGGTATCAATATGTTCCGTGTCACCGCCCGGTTCGTTGGACACGAGCCTGTTTGTGACAGGAATTTACACACGAGCCAAGCTAATGTTTGAGGTCACGTGACCAGCAGACCGCTGCAGACAAGTCGCACATAGGCCACTAACAGGTTACGTATATGTCAGGTGTACGTCAACTGACTATGACCAAACTGACCGATAAAAGGCGTCTCCCAGGGGGTTCCAGTTGGCGGTGATGAAGGCCATCCTGACGAGGAGGAGGAGGAAGATGAAGGCCCGCTGAGAATCCCGAAGTGAGTGTGTCAGCTGACCGATAATCTTCTTCTTCTACTGCCTCTGACTGACAAACTGCAAAAGTGCTGCGCCACCGCCACCCACCGGTGGATGTTAAAACCCATCAACACCGATGCGTCGGCGCGTGCGTCGAGCTCAGAGAGCAAAACCCGCGTTGGTGCGTGTTTCGCTTTAAGAAAGTCACATGACCGATACAGGTACTGTTTCGAACTGACAGTGACGCACCAAACTGTTTATAAGGAAGCGCATCTGTCGACGGGGTTGATGGCGCTTCATGGAACGTTTCAACACATCGCCAAACTGTATTGATACGTGTCGATATTGTGTCACTGAATACTGACACCTGCTGGACATTAAAAATCCCTACAGGCAACCGAGTTGCCAGACTCAACTGACACCAATATGATGACCTAGTATCCAATAATAAAATATGTCATTGTATATGACATCATTGCATATCTGAATTTAAATTTAAAGTATCTTTGATATCTTTAGGTACAGATACATGTATCATAACTTGAAAATCGAAGTGACTGTGTTTGTGAATGAAGATGCTTGTGGACTGAATTTTTTTTTTTTTTTAGATTTTTTTTTCAGCACTAGTGGCCTTTATTCATAGTATGGAGAGAGACAGGAAGGGGGGCAGAGAGAACGAGGAAGACACGCGGCAAAGGGTTGACGAGCCGGGAGTTGAACTCGCAACCAGCTGCATGAGGACTGTAGCCTCTGTATATGAGCCGCCTGCCCTAACCACTGCGCCACCGGGGCAGCCTGTGGACTGAATTTTTATTCCAAAAAATAAGTTTTTCCAATGTATTGAACTTCAGTCAACATTTCTTTCTTTCTCTGTACATACTCCTGCACTTCCTCATTCCATGTTCAGAGACCCAGAGCATGGGTGAGAGCGTGTCGACGACCGCCTCGGAAACGCGGGGTGGTGAGAGCGCGTTGACGACCGCCTCGGAGACGCGGGGTGGTGAGACCGCGTCGACGACCGCCTCGGAGACGTGGGGTGGTGAGAGCGCGTCGACGACCGCCTCGGAGACGCGGGGTGGTGAGAGCGCGTCGACGACCGCCTCGGAGACGCGGGTGGTGAGAGTGCGTCGACGACCGCCTCGGAGACGCGGGTGGTGAGAGCGCGTCGACGACCGCCTCCGAGACACGGGGTGGTGAGAGCACGTCGACGACCGCCTCGGAGTCACGGGGTGGTGAGAGCACGTCGACGACCGCCTCTGAGTCACGGGGTGAGTCGGGGACGACACGAGTCGGAGGTAGACGACCTCGAAGAGCCTGACCTCCTCCTGAAGAGTTTCAGGACCCTCCCCAGCCACAGCGGAGACAGAACCGGGAGCTGAAGGTGGGACGTCATCTCGGATGTCCACGGGAGCAGAGGCAGAGGGTGATCTGTCCTCCAGGATGCCGACCGAGATGGGAGCCAGAGGTGGCCGGACCACCTCGGCAAGAGGAGCCCCTCGAGGATCGGCAGCCTGTAGGGTTGCCCCGGACCGCGAGCGCCTGCCTCGCCTTTTCCTCGGCGTCGTCTCTGCTGTATCGGAGGCAAGCTCTGACAGGAAGTAGGCCAGGCCAAAACCTGCACTCCAGTCAGCCCTCTGGAGACTCTTGGCCCCCCCCAGAGCCAAACAAGTGCCCAGAAAAGCAGAGAGTACTCCCGCTGGGTCCATACTGGCTGATCCGTTCTGTCAAGATTTTGAGGCAGAATGGAGGACCCAGGCGCAGGAGTTTGAAAAAAAAAGTATTTATTTAACAAAAACAAAAAGTCCAAGAAAACTAAAATAGATCCAAAAGTAATCCAGGTGTCCAGGCAGGGGAATATGGAGGAAAAACAAGTAACCAAAAACCAACAGAGTACTTACAGGACAGGGGACAACGGACCAGCACAGACAGGGGTGATGACAAGACTTAAATACACAGGGAACCCAAAGAGAGGCAGGTGCAGACAATCAGGATAACAAGAGGGAAGGAAGCAAAGCCGAAAAAAAACGCAGACAAAACAGACCTTCAAAGTAAAACAGGAAACAGGTGACACAAAAGACAGGGATTGACACCAACTTAATACAGAACAAGGAAAAACCAAAAATGGCCGCCATGGCCGCTCCAGACCCTGACAGTGGGAGGAGTTCGGTGAGGCCAAGGAAAAAGACTTTCAATCAGCTCCACGGAGATTCTGGCAAACCGTCAGACGGCTCAGGCGGGAAAAGCAGTGCTTTACCAACACCGTGTATAGTGGGGGGGTGCAGCTGACCTCGACTGGAGATGTCACTCAGCGGTGGAAGGAATACAATCCCACTAACATGTCTTCCATGAAGGATGCTGAGCCTGTGGACTTAGAGGTGGACTTGTTCATTACCAGAGCTGAGGTCACTGAGGTAGTTAAGAAGCTGCACGGTGGCCGGGCTCCGGGGGTGGACGAGTTCCGCCCTGATTTCCTGAAAGCCCTGGATGTTGTAGGACTGTCTTGGTTGACACGTCTCTGCAACATCGCATGAAAATCGGGGGCAGTATCTCTGGATTGGCAGACCGGGGTGGTGGTTCCCCTTTTTAAGAAGGGGGACCGGAGGGTGTGATCCAATTACAGGGGAATCACACTCCTCAGCCTCCCTGGTCAGGTCTATGTAGGGGTGCTGGAGAAGAGAGTTCGATCGATTGTCGAATCCCATATTCAGGAGGAACAATGCGGGTTCCGTCCTGGTTGTGGAACACTGGACCAGCTCTACACCCTCACTAGGGTCCTGGAGGGAACATGGGAACAGTCCACATGTGTTTTGTGGACTTTGAGAAGGCATTTGACCGTGTCCCTCGGGGTGTCCTGTGGGGGGTACTCCAGGAGTATGGGGTGCTGGGCCCGTTGTTACGGGCTGTCCAGTTCCTGTAGAGATGGAGTGGGAGCTTGGTCCGCATTGCCGGTTGTAAGTCGGATTCGTTTTCAGTGGCAGTTGGACTTCGCCAGGGGTGTCCTTTGTCACCGATTCTGTTCATAACGTTTATAGACAGAATTTCTAGGTGCAGCCAAGGAGCGGAAGGGTTCCGATTCAGTGGTGTCGGGATCTCGTCTCTGCTGTTTGCAGATGACGTGGTCCTGTTGGCGCCATCGAGTGGGGATCTGCAGCTCTCGCTGGAGCGGTTTGCCGCCGAGTGGGAAGCGGCAGGGATGAGAATCAGTACCTCCAAATCTGAGACCATGGTCCTCAGTCGGAAAAGGGTAGAATGCCTCCTCTGGGTCGGGAGTGAGGTTCTACCACAAGTGGAGGAGTTTAAGTATCTCGGGGTCTTGTTCACGAGTGATGGGAGAAAGGAACGGGAGATCGACAGATGGATTGGTGCAGCGTCTGCTGTGGTGGTGACTCTGTACCGGTCCGTTGTGGTGAAGGGAGAGCTGAGCCAAAAGGCAAGGCTCTCTGTTCACCGGTCGATCTTTGTTCCAACCCTCACCTATGGTCATGAACTGTGGGTAGTGACCGAAAGAATGAGATCGCGGATACAAGCGGCGGAAATTAGTTTTCTCCACAGGGTGGCTGGACTCTCCCTTCGTGATAAGGTGAGAAGTTCAGTCATTCGGGAGAGACTCAGAGTAGAGCTGCTGCTCCTTCACATCGAGAGGAGCCAGGTGGTTCATCTGGTTAGGATGCCCCCCGGACGCTTCCCTGGAGAGGTGTTTCGGGCATGTACAACTGGGAGAAGACCACGGGGAAGACCCAGGACCCGCTGGAGAGATTATGTCTCTCAGCTGGCCTGGGAGCGCCTCAGGGTTCTCCCAGAGGAGCCGGTGGAGGCGGCCGAGGGGAGGGAGGTCTGGGCCTCTGATGAAGCTGCTGCCCCCTTGACCCGACTTCGGATCAAACGGAAGCTAATGGATGGATGGATGGATAAACATAAACATAAACAGATGGAGGTAGCAGCACTGAGATGAGGTGGCCAGAAGACCAGGTCGCTGATAACCACGCCAGTCAGCACCCCAACACATTCACACAAAAGGAGGCAAACCCCGGGATGGTCAAAGGATGGAACTGCAAGTCAGCATGCAACCCAGGAAACTCTGGCCTGCCTACCCTCTTCTAACTCACATCCTACCTGTTGGGCATAACCACTAACCACACTGAACATCACTCCTTTGATCTCTAGCTTCAGACTCATCACTCTGACACTCTTTCACCTCCAGAACACACTGCCATCACAATACAGATATCAAATTGCAAGTATTATTGGATCTATACAAATTACTCGTGATAAACAGTTGCCATTTCTCAATTCCACGTATGCCACATTTGAACTTGTCATACTTGAAAGTTCATACTTGTCAGGTATGAGGATGCAGACTGGTCTTTCTACAAATTGAACAGCCGTGATGACATCACAGCTCAGTTAGCAAGCTAACACGTACTTAAAAACATCTACAACTTAATTGAACATAAAATAAGTACTCTTAACTTTAATTTGCCTCAGAATGGTCCATGGATTCATCTGACTGAAGTGTTTGTAACCATTACTTTATATGATGGATTTGAGTTTTACTGGGTTTGATGTTTTTGTATTTTAGCTGATATAATTAAAATTTGGTTAGTGAATGCTGTGTCCAGATCTGAGACATTATGATACCATCGCTTCTTCTTTTTCATCCTCTGATCCTTTTTTCTACTGTTTAATCTGAGTTTTGTGAAACCATCATACCTTTCTTTTTCCTTCTAATGCTCAAAGTGGCTCTACATGCTCATTATGGGGGCTCTTTGTATTGCTCACCTTGTTACTTTTTCCTTTTTGGCTTCACTTTTGTTGATTAGATAATGGTGCAGTGAAAAAGGTTACTAATTGTTCATCTTAGTTTGTATTTGTGAAATGCAGATGATTTTTAGATGACAAATCAGATGATTTTTATTCTGTTTTGACATAAAAACACATTTGAATAGAGGGGGCCTCAACCTCTGAACATAGCTGTAAATGTTTGCATGTTTCAGAAAGCTTCGCACAAACAACGGAAGAGAGAGGCTTCCTTCCACATGACTTCATCAGAAAAACATGAGTGAGTGGCAATCACACACACATTCTCTCTCCAAACACAGACCCATTGCCACAGCAACCCCCCCCCCCTTACACACACACACGCACACACACACACACACCAATCTTCCTGGGTGTGGAAACAACATTCTGAGCTCCAAGCAGAGAGGATAGTTAAGCCTTTCCCTTTCACAATAATGGTTCTGCCTTTCACACCAAAGTTTTTCTTTAAAAATAAAGATTTATATTCCACAATAAAGGCCTTACTTTTGACATTTAGGGCTCTATAGGGTTCTGCCCTTCAAGTTAGAGGTTTATCTTTCACATTAAAGGTTTTCCTTTCAGATTAAAGGTCTGCTGTGGTTGCTGTGCAGCAGTAAAAACTGTCTGTTTCTAGTGTGACATCAGCATTCCAGGGTTGAAGGAGTTAAAGGTGTGGATGTTTCCACAGTCGGGAAGTTCTCTGGAAAGTTTTTCTCAGAGCCAACCAATCATTGTGTTTCACGCACACACACACTCACAGAGACAGGAGGAAGGCAAGGCCCAGTCTCCGTCGTTTTTCTTGGTGCAGGGAGAGTTTATGAAGTTTCTAGAATTACTGAATTGACAGCGTCAACATGGTGACCACTGAAACACACCAGAGCCAGGACTTGATGGTCCCCACACAGAACCAGGACCAGCAGGAGCTGCATGAGCTGCATGAGCTACAGGAGGGGGATCTGGCCTCACCCTCATCTCCAACAGCAGGATTTGACCTGGAGAAAATAAGTCAGGGTCCTGTTAATGCCATCACGGTCCTCACACTACTGGACAAACTGGTAAATATGCTGGATGCCGTGCAGGACAACCAGCACAAGATGGAGGTAAGAAACACCCGGACACACCCGCAAATCAGCTGTCACTGTCTTCATGGTGTCCTTGGTTACAACAAGGCACCAGATAGGGGTGTCTAGTCTAGTTCTGACACTTTTCTGGTGATGCCAGGTTCAAATTTGAAAATGCCAGACTCCATTTAGGAAACATCGGATTAAACTTTTATATTCCTGTTTTTATATTAAGTTATTTGTTCTGGTGGTTCAGGCGCAGGGACCAGACTTCAGTTTAAAAAATGTCTAATTTGGGCCACCCTGGTAGCACAGTGGTTAGGGCAGGCGGCCCATGTACAAAGGCTTCAGTCCTCCAGCCACTGGTTCCAGGTTCTACTCTCAGCCTGTAACGCTTTGCTGCATGTCTCTCTGCCTTAATTTCTTGTCTCACTCTCACTGTTAATAAAAGCCACTTTTGCCACAAAAGATAAAAAAATAATAAAAATATCTGATAAGAGTATCTAAAAATAGAAATATATTGGTCCTGGCAGCCCCGGCTCAGGGACCAGACTCCATTTTTAAAAAAAATGTCTGATTTAAGTATTGGCTTTGTGTAAAATTAGAAAAACATATATTTTGTCTAAAATTTATAAACTAATCTCAACAATTGACTCTACAATTTCAGTTCCTTCAATTAAATGGGAGCAGGACTTAGAACTCACCAGCAATGAAGAATTCTGGCCTCAGATTTGTAAAAATTAGGGCTGGGCAACGATTAAAATTTTTAATCGCGATTAATCGCATGATTTCCCTGATTAATCACGATTAATCGCATTGTATACGCAAAATCAAATAATGAATTCAAAAGTATTGTAGAGGTCACTTTTATTTAAATGTTCTGCTGCCATATGAACTAAAGTGCCATAACATTTGTTGTTCAAACACTTTTAACATCAGCACTTGTCAGTAACACATATTTAGTGTAAATCTCATCATAAAAAATGTCAAATAAAATAAAGCTTATTGCCACTGCCAGGGCATTAATGTCATCCTGTTTTTTAATGAAAAAAAAAAAAGTCTACCAACAAAATTCTGAGCCACAATCAGAACATTAAAGCAGGCGATTTCTGAGGTAACAGCAGAAACTTTTAACGGGGAGTTCAACCTGGCACTGGTTACAGATAACCTTGTTTCTGTCGAATCTTCCGTCTGGGAGAACTTTAAAATGAAAATGTCCATGTAAAAGTTCCGTAACTTTATCAATCTGTGTATCATTCCTTCTTTCCATTTTCAGTCGTCAATCAAAAATTCTAAAAATTTTAAAGTGACATTTTATTTTGTTTTTCATTTTTTAATCTAACACAAAAAAAAAACAAAAAATGCTTTTTTAAAAATATTTCAATTTTAGACATATGTGACCCTGAAATGTCTTTGTGCGGCAGTTCAGGTTGGCGGCGCTGGAATCACATACTATAATATTTGCAATATTGTGAAAATCTGAATGAAAACTCAGGTCATCTATAGATGAAACAAAGTGCTCTCCAGCTCTGTGTCTGACATCAGTCTTTTTCTCTTCAGATCATGATGAGCAAAGAATCTTATGAAGCTCATTTCTGAGTATTGCAGGATACCCATCCATTATTGAATAAGTTCTTGATCAAACTACCGTATTGGCCCAAATATAGGACGATATTTTAATCTTTTTATAATGGAGGATGGGACTTTCTGTTGTCATTACACATCTGTGCCACTAGATGGAGCCGCACTGAAGTAACCAGCTAGAGCAGAAATCCCCAAACTTCAGAATACCAAGGCCCAATTTGTAATGTGAAAAATCTCTGCGGCCCATGCAAACCTTTAAGCAAAACTGTGATCAACATCCAAGACTAAAAGCTAAATTCCAGTATTAAAGGTGGAGTAGGTGTTCTTTTTTTGCAGCACTTTTTAGAATATTGCCTGAACACCTTTTTACATTCCCATTGTACCCACTGAAATAAAATGTTTGCAAAAAAAACGAAACGTTTTGGTCCAGTCTAGAGGGTATAATCAGAGAATAACTCTGACCAATCAAAATAGTGATCATCACTATTTTGATTGGCTGCCTAATACGTCCATCAAATATCAATGCTCTCCCACCCACCCCTCCCTCCCTCCCTATGGTTCATGTAGTCATGAATCGTGTGAAGGCGTGGTTTCGAGGGGGGAGCTGAAGAGGAGGAGGCGGAGCCTTTGGGAGGAGGGAGGGAGTGTATATTTTCAAAATCTCACTTGAGTTGGATTGCTGGAACCGTTTTTCAAACAACACCTACTCCACCTTTAATGTAAGGTGTCAACAAATAAGGTGACCCTTATTATATTAGGATGACAGTAGAATAACACTCAATTGGTTTGTTTTATTATTTCCAAATATTTTTTTAAACATGTAATAAATATTTTACTGTAATTAAAAACATATTTCAAAAAATTGAGGATTTAAAACATTTAATTTTTTAATGACCTCTCACGGCCCACCTGCAGTACCTCGACGGCCCACCAGGGGGCCTTGGCCGGCACTTTGGGAATTACTGAGCTAGAGAATAGCACGACAGTGAACTAGAGGTCTTCAGAACAACCCAACAACCCGAAAACCCAAGGTTCCGACCCGACCCAAATCGGGTCTCGGGTCCATTCAAAAACGTGACTCCAAGTTCAATTGGAATTGGTACAGTTAGTCTCGGATCTGGTCGGTGCTGTCTGACAGGCTGGGTCCGCGTTTACTCCAGAGAGAGTTCAAGTTATTGGCGGTGGCAGTCAATGTCAGGACTCGGGGCAGTTAAATTAATTATTCATTAACGTGGCGTGTTTGTCATGAAACAATCGTGTTGCCGTAGCATGTTATTAGCGGTTTGCCCGGCAGCTGTAAAGCACAACGGATCTCCAACATGACAACGCCGGATGAGAGAACATATTCACGACACGTCCTGACCGGTGTAGGGTTAGGGTTAGGGTTAGGCGACGTGGTGGGGGGCAACAGCAGGGTGGCCCACGCCTGGGGATGGTGTGGGGGTGGCGGTGGGTGTCTGGTTCCTCGCCTGGGGCATGCTTGGGCCCTGTGTGGGCGTTGGGGGGCCTCGGGGGTTGTGGGCCTTTTGGATTCAGGGGTGCGCCCCATGGTGGGGCCCCGATGGGTGCCCCGGTTTCCCAAGGGTGGGGGGGGGGACCTTTTGCCCCAGGTGGTCTTTGCCCTCCATCCACATAACATACAAAACAAGAAAAATGAAGCTGGGGTGCCGGGGGACCATTCACCTACTGTACCCCAACTCGATTTTAATGCACTTAGCTCACGCACACAAAATAAATAAATGAACAAACACAAGATGAAAAAAGCTAGAGAAATAGAGGCTGGGGCATAGGGGGAAAAACATCCACTCCCCATGCCCCACCTCTTGTTTTTAAGGCATTTAGCAGACACACACACAAGCACACATGTTTGGGGGGCTGGGCTGGCCGTGTTGGTATTTTTTTTGTTTTTTTGTCCGTCCCTGCCCTGCGGGGGATTTGGGGTGTGGTCGTGGATCCTGACCACTGGGGAGTGTCCCTGTTTTTGGGGGGCCCTCCGCCAGTGGGGGCCTCTCTGTGCCGATGCATGGGCCCAGGTGTGCCCCTGCTGTTGGGCGGGGTGCCCGGTGTGGCCCTTGGGGGTTTCTTGGGTTGGGTGGGGTGTTGGCTTGCTGTAGGCTGGTGCACTGTGGCGTGGGGAGGGGTGCCGTGCGGCTGTACTGGCTCGGCCCTCTAGTTGCGGGCTGTTCGCTTGTTGCCGCTGTTGTGCTGCGGGTGGGCGGCGGACGGGGGGGTGGTGGCTGTCTTGGCTTGCTTGGGGGGGTTGCGTCCCCTTGGTTTCTTCCTCCTTCCCTTTCTCTGTCTCACCCGTCTCCTCCTTCTGCTCTCTGTCGGCCGTTGGTGGGTGGCGGGGGGGCTCGGCTGTCCCTGGGCTGCATGGGGTGACAGCTACCGGGGCTGCATTTTCTGTGGCGCTGCTGCTGTGGGTGGGGCCCTGGTGGGGGGTGGTGGGGGGGGGGGGGGGGGGGGGGGGGGCTGGCCTCGTTGCCATTCAGGCTTTCTGGGTGCCTTGCCTTGCCCCCCTTTCAGTGGATGTATGCTTTGGGGGGGTTGCCCCTGGACCTTTAGGCTCTTCTCGGGCCTGGTCTGGTCCTGGGGTGGTGGGAGTTAGCTGGCATTTTCTCACCCGCGGGAAGATTTGAGACAGACTAAAACAGTCTGTCTCAAAGGGGCACGAAATGTTTTCTTCTTCCTGGGGGGGCGCAGCAAAAAATAATTGAGAAGCACTGGACTAAAATTAGGATGGTGGTGTTAGTAATAGTGGTGACAATTTATTTGGTACTTTGGTCACTTACATGTGAGTGTATATGGGCATGGACACATTTATGCTTTACACCCCTTCCCCAACACCCCCCGCTTCTATCAACACAATCAATCCATAATGTTAACATGAATTCTTCACATGCCCACAAGTCTATTGCTTAGTAGAAGGTGTTCATCCAGTTTTTTTAATTAATTAATTTATTTATTTTTGTAAGTAGTTTTCTCTGCTCCCTACATATTATCTTTTTAAGTTTGTTCTGTATCACAACACAATCCACTACACAACACCCCTCACACTTCACAACTCAGCACGCACCACACCCTCACTGTCATTTTTCTTTAATCGGCTTGTCTTTAAATGTTTCACTGCTGGTGTTTTTTTAGTCCTCTCTGACAAAATCAGGATTTAAGATATTAATAAAGATTTTAGAATTTACTGCCAGAGAGGACTGGTGAAGGACACATTCACCCTTCACATTCCCACAAAAAAGTCTGCCACAAGATTAAATTGCATATACACACTAGATGGTTTTGCTAGATGTTGGCACTAACCATGAATGAAAATGCAGACAAAAAAAAAACAACATATATTTTTCCAGGTAATCATGTTTCTTTAATACTTTTCCTTTAATCTATTGTCCATAAACTATGATCTGTCATCTATGCTGAAGTTGTTGCTGAAGGTTGGAGGAGGCCTCTGACTGAATACTGGCAGCTGATTGGTTGGTTGTTTCACAGGCACATCAGATGGAGATGGAAGATGTGGTCAGAGGGATCCAGGCAGACATGACCAAGCTGTCCAAGAGCCACAGCCACACCTCCAACACCATCAGCAAACTGCTTGACAAGAGCCGCAAGCTGTCTGTCACTATGAAGGAAGTCAGTGTCTTGCCTGTCAGATGACACCTGTCTCATATGTTGGTTGCCAGGAAGCACTTGTCTCACTTGTCTCACCTGTTAGGAAACACCTGTCTTACTGATCAGACTGATTTCAGAAACCACCATGTCCTGCACTTGCAGGTCCGTGATAAGATGGAGCGTCAAGGCGTCCAAGTTAAGAAGCTGGAGGCTAATCATAACCACCTGATAAACAGAAACAACTTCAAAGTGCTCATCTTCCAGGTAAAGTTAGGATAAACTGCTCATACACCTGTGATCAGGTGACTCTCTGGGTTTCAGTCTAATTTGGTAGTGAGAAATTTAGCATGAGGGCATGGTCATCGGCCCAGTTTGTTGCAAACTCATGTCTGTCATATTTTAGCTCAGCTTAGCTATTACTAGCAAAAACTAATTTACCTCATGCTAATTATATTTGAACATATTTACAGTCTGGTTAAAAAAACTGTTTTGGTCTCGCGAGTGAGATTTCATATCCATGACAATTTTTTTTTTTGTTCCGCATCAGGTAGGCAAGGCTGCAAAAGCTGACCAATCAAATGACTGTTGGCTGGCCCCTGGTACAGGACCAAGCTCACATCATTTTATCTAATTAGAGCAAAACAAAAACCTAACAGAGCATAGTCATATTTAATGAAAATATGTTTTGTGTTGTGATGGTGTCACGTGGCATCAGGACACTCTTGGCCGTAGATCCATGATTGACTTTATAGTCGTATCATCTGATCTGCGGCCGTATGTTTTGAACACATTTGGGTAAAGAGAGGAGCTGAACTGTCAACTGATCACTACCTGGTGGTGGGTTGGATCAGATGGCAGGGGAGAATGCCGCTCAGACCTGGTTGGCCCAAACGGGTAGTGAGGGTCTGCTGGGAACTCACACCACACTCACACCTCTGACAGAGCTTCAACAACATCCCGGGGGAGGCGGGGGACATTGAGTCTGGATGGGCTATGTTCCGCGCTTCCATTGCTGAAGCGGCTGAGCTGTGGCCGTAAGGTCGTTGGTGCTTGCTGTGGCGGCAATCCTTGAACTCGTTGGTGGACACCTCGGGTAAGAGAGGCTGTCAGGCTGAAGAAGAAGTCCTACCAGGCTTGGTTAGCTTGTGGGACTCCAGAATCAGCAGACAGGTATTGACAGGCTGTAGCTTTGGTGGTCTCTGAGGCAAAAACTCGGGTGTGGGAGGAGTTGGAAAGGCCATGGAAAGTGACTTTCGATTGGCTCCATGGAGATTCTGGCAAACCGTCAGACGGCTCAGGTGGAGAAAGCAGTGCTTCACCATTATTGTGTATAGTGGGGGTGGGGTGCTGCTGACCTCGACTGGAGATGTTGTTCGGTGGTGGAAGGAATACTTCGAGAATCTTCTCAATCCCACCAACATGTCATCCGTGGAGGATGCTGAGCCTGTGGACTCGTTCATTACTGGAGCTGAGGTCGCTGAGGTAGTTAAGAAGCTGCGTGGTGGCCGGGGCCTGAGGGCTTTGGATGTTGTAGGACTGTCATGGTTGACACGTCTCTGCAACATCGCATGGAAATCGGGGGCAGTACCTCTGGATTGACAGACTGGGGTGGTGGTTCCTCTTTTTAAGAAGGGGGACCGGAGGGTGTGTTCCAATTACAGGGGAATCACACTCCTCAGCCTCCCTGAGGGGTGTACTACGAAGCAAGTTCGACACAGCCAGGCTTTCTTTGGGTGAGCTGGCTTAACAAACCTGAATCTCGCCATCAGAGATTACCAGTACCACGAAGGTAGTTATCAACTATCTTTGTTGATCGCGGCTTTCTGCTTTCTGCTCTGTGCGCGTTCACATAAAAGGGGGCATTTGACGCGTCATTTGACGCCTATTCTGGATAAAATGGATAGATCGCGGTCCGTATATTTCAGTCAGGAGGAGCAGGTTTTAACAATGCAGGGCTATGAGGATTTCAAAGAAATCTTTACGGCCAAAAGCAATACTGTAGGTGCGAATAAAGCCAGAGAGGAGTGCTGGCAAAAAATTGCAGATCGTGTAAATTCGTAAGTTATATTTATTTCACCACTTAATGCACCTTAATTAATCTCCTTCCCTCTTTTAGAGGGAAGGAGCGCTTAAACTTTAAACTCAATGCAGCAGATTTAAACATTATGTAGGTCTGACTGTCCCATTATGAATCATAAATGAAAATCACTTTAGTTTTTTGCTAAATCTATGTGAAATTAATTTAAGATTTAATATTATCTGTGATACCCTCACCGGCCACTTTAATAGGTACCCTATCACCCTAGGGAATCTTATGAATGAATTATTTTACAACATTTCACATGAAATTCCACGTCACACTGATTATCAATATAATGGACTATTAATTTATGTTACCTGTGATTTAGTAAAACGCTTCTTTTATTTGAAGCGTGGGCAGATGGCCAGGGAATACTACAAACATATTCAGCAGTTCAGTAAGAGCAAGTACAGTATTACAGTATTCTGGCTCAGATTTTCTGCATCACCAACTGAATGCATGTAGGTTCCTGTGGCAAAGAAATGCAAAGAAACGCAAACCGTTTGCGCTACTGTGAGCGCACGGCTGCATTTGGTGGCGCTGCCAATATATGGCTCTAGCAGATTACAAATGTAACGCATTCCCTCAGCTGGAAATCTATAGCGTTCATAGAGAATATGGTCATGGGAAGCCAGCGGATCAGTCCGGTCTCTGAATACTCTCCCTCCACTGCACAATCCTGGCGCTCAGGTCAACGGGATTGGGTGAAAGTGAAAGGGTGGCGCTTGTTTATAGCCGATTTGAGCCTAAACTCTGCACATAACCTGCTCCGGACCAGGTTAAGATTGCAGAGTAAATTACCATGGTGATCTAGCAAGGTTAAAAGAGAGCCACCTTCATGGTACTGGAAATCCTGGCTTTAGACTCAACATACCTCGCTAACTCTCTAATCTCGCTTCGTAGTACACCCCTCTGGTCAGGTCTATGCAGGGGTGCTGGAGAAGAGAGTTCGGTTGATGTCGATTCCCAGATTCAGGAGGACAATACAACCCAAAGCTGCTTATGTTTAAAGCTCTAGTGTTAAATAAAACTTGATTTTCTTACCTAAAGTTGTCTTCTTCTACCCGGTTCAGTTGCTACATAGGGTACATGATGTAAACAACAATAAATCCACGTTGTTATTTTCTTTGTGGATACATATACAGTGATCCCTTAATTTCCACGGTTAATAGGGACTGGCGTCCCCCCTCCCCCTCCCCCCACGAAAATCAACATCCATGAACTGGAGCTGGAGCCCCACTGAGCCTAAATAACGTGTTTAAAATATGTTTAAAACCCACAAAAAAGTAGTGAGGCACTGCAGCGAAACAAGACAAAGGCTCAACTGTGGTCTTTCTGTTACCTTCACAGCCTCTGGTCTCTGAACCATAGTAAAGAAACCGCTGCTATTGTGCTATTTTTGGCTCGTAATTAGTGGCTCACATGCTAACAACAACAAAAGAAAAAGTCAGTTTTTCTCTGCATGGAACGAGCACTTTATTTTGGCACTGCAGGAACTTGTAACATCACACAGGTTGTATTGTTGGGCTCTTGTCGGTTAACAGAGAATGTAAATCTATACACGCTGGGCTGCTGTTGATGCTCACTATACTTTTCATCTAACCCCGTTTTCTTCTGCTGTCCCACGACACACACACTATATTACCCATAAGGCAACACCATTACCAATAAGGCCACCTTCTTAAAGGGGCCAGGCTGGCTCACAACATTTCTTCGCTGTGAGAGAACGCACCCAACATCGTGTGAGTCTTCCGCAATTTTTCTTGATTTTTTATGATTATTATATATTTCTGAAAAATCTGTGAATAACTAAAACCGCGGATCTTAAAGCGTGAATTGGCAAGGGATCACTGTACACTAATAGCCTACACTGGTCAGGACGTGCCGTGAATATGTTCTCTCATCCAACGTTGTCATGTTGGCAATCCGTTGTGCTTTACAGCTGCCGGACAAACCGGTAATAACACACTACGTCAACACAATGGTTTTATGACAAACACGCCTTGTTAATTAATAATCATTTAACTGCTCTGATTCCTGACAGTGGCTGCCACCACCAATATCTTTACTTCTCTCGAGTAAACGCAGACCCAGCCTGTCAGAGGGCACCGACCAGACCCGAGACTAACTGTACCAATTCCGAACCGAACCCGGAGTCACGTTTTCTGAATGGACCCGAGAGCCGATTTGGGTCGGGTTGGAACCTCGGGTTTTCAGGTTGTTCCGAAGACCTCTAGTGCAGCCTCTGCTGTGGTGCGGACTCTGTACCGGTCTGTTGTGGTGAAGAGAGAGCTGAGCCAAAAGGCAAGGCTCTCTGTTTACCGGTGGATCTTTTTTCCAACCCTCACCTATGATCATGAACTGTGGGTAGTGACCGAAAGAATGAGATTGTGGATACAAGCGGCTGGAATGGGTTTTCCTCGCAGGGTGGCTGGACTCTCCCTTAGAGACAGGGTGAGAAGTTCAGTCATTCAGGAGAGACTCACATCGAGAGGAACCAGTTGAGGTGGTTCGGGCATCTGGTTAGGATCTCCCCTGGACGCCTCTCTAGAGAGGTGTTTAAGGCATGTCCAACTGGGAGAAGACCACGGGGCAGACCCAGGAGATGCTGGAGAGATTACATCTCTTGGCTGGCCTGAGAACACCTCTGGGTTTTTTCAGAGGAGCTGGTGGAAGCAGCCGGGGGGAGGGAGGTTTGGGCCTCTCTGCTGAAGCTGCTGCCCGTGCGACCCAACTCTGGACAAAGCAGAATTGTGTGATGGACATTGATGGATGGATGGTTGTCATTGTATGTTGTGTTAATTGTATTGGCAGAACCCCCATGACTGGCTGTGGGTTGGTCTGGAAGCATAAGAGGATAAAACGTCGCTCAGCGATAGGTAAACACAGCGGTCATTTCTGATGTTGAAACCGAAAGTCCCACTATGGATATCCTCCATTGCATTTCTAGCACTGCTTCTTCAGGCAAGTCAGCGTGGCTCCTTACTTACTTATTTATGCTGGGACTCAGTCAGTCAGCCCAGAACAGGGAGGACATGCAGCAAAGGGTCACACAGGCTGGGAGTCGAACCTGTGACCACTGTGTTGAGGACTGTAGCCTCTGTATATGGGCCGCCTGTAAAAGAGAAGAGAAAAAGAGGAAACAGAAGAGAGTAACGCTGATTAATATATGTAAATAGGTAAAAATTAACCCAGAATTGACTTGAGCATGTGCTCCTATTTTATTATGAAATGCTATAATACCATTTTATTATGTTTTTTTAATCTAATTTCTAGGGCTGGGCAACAATTAAAATGTTTAATCGTGATTAATCACATGATTTCCCTGATTAATCACTATTAATCACATTGTATATATCAAATAATGAATTCCAACGTGGAGTAATATGCACTTTTATTTAAATGTGCTGCTGCCATATGAACTTAAGTGCCATAACATTTGTTGTTCAAACACTTTTAACATTAGCACTTGAGAGTAACACATATTTAATGTAAATCTCATCTTAAAAAATGTAAAATAAAATACTGTAAAGCTTATTGCCACTGCCAGGGCATTAATGTCATCTTGTTTTTTATGAACAATAAAAAAAAAGTCGACCAACAACATCCTGAGCCACAATCAGAACATTAAAGCAGGCGATTTCTGAGGTAACAGCAGAGACTTTTAACGGGGAGTTCAAGTTGGCAGTTGTTACAAATAACCTTGTTTCTGTCAAATTCGCCGTCTGGGAGAACTTTAAAATGAAAATGTCCATGTTAAAGTTTCTGAACTTTACTGTCTCCATGTCTGTTTTAGCTTTTCTGCATGTTTTTCCGTCAATTCTCTTCCGGTTTCAAAGTAGCCACCAAGAGACTTTTCAAAACAGAAGCATGTGAGCAACATGTGTTAATGTGCGATAAAATAAATGTTGGCATTAATAAATTATTAAGTTAATGCGATAATAATGCGTTATCATGCCCAGCCCTACTAATTCCTGATTAGTAGGGCTGAAAAAGAGGAGTCT
The DNA here is from genome assembly GCA_018398805.1 of Hirundichthys speculiger. Taxonomy (NCBI): domain Eukaryota; kingdom Metazoa; phylum Chordata; class Actinopteri; order Beloniformes; family Exocoetidae; genus Hirundichthys; species Hirundichthys speculiger. Next base: position 98,439 of record JAGFBZ010002000.1, on the reverse strand, counting down.
CTTTTCCACTTCCCACATGGACAAATGGGTGAACAAGAGGAATTGGCTTGTGTATAACATCCCAGAACAGAGTGTGATGTCAGAGAACTTTTGGTTTAAGTAAAGGTTCCCTGGTTCCGACAGAGATCAACCAAGATCCTGCTGATCTCCTGTTTCTTGCTGCAGGAGGAGAATGAGATCCCTGCCAGTGTTTTTGTGAAGCATCCTCCTCCATTTCCTCGCGATGAGATCCCAGAGGAAGGTGAGGAACCTGCCCCAGGTGTCAGTGATGGAAAGCAGGAAGGGGGGTTCCAGACCATCGACCTGTCCTCTGATGAAGACGTGGGCCTAGAGGCAGACCTGGAAGAAGAGGAGCTGTGGCCTCAGGATCTGGAGAACATGGAGAAGTCCCGAGCGGAGAAACTAAAACGATCCAGTTTGAAAAAGGTAAGCAGCAAGGCTCAGGGGTTTGTGCAGTCATCGAAATATGATTTTGGTCTTATTATGTCCATTATCTACCTCTCTCTTCATCATATCAGCCCGAGAAGCAGTCAGACTGAACTCAGAAGGGTCCTCATGCATGATGTACAATTTCATGTAAGCACGTCCAACGGTGCCAGCACTATTCATCATAAAACAGGAAGTGCTCTTCTCCAAAATGAATAGCCTTTTTGGGGGCCTTAACATATTCAAAAAGTTACAAAATTTTGCACACACATTAGTTGTGGAAGAGTTTTACATATTTTATGGGTGCTGTACATGGGCACACAAAAATGGCTCGATAGCGCCACCTTCTTTTTTTAGTATCGATTTAGTTGGATTGACTCCAAACTTTCTTTGTTCTAATCTAGACACATGGCTGATGAAAGTTTGCAAACAGAGGTGGCTGGCCCATAGGGGGCGCTGGGGCGCCGCCCCACCAGCTGTGGAGGGGAAAAATATTTATTCTATTTTATTTTTATTTATTTTTTTGATCAGCATCAGATTAATTAATAGTATGTGTGTGCCTACATGCGATTTAAATAATTTAAACAACTTTTCCACCAACTGACACTCATTAAACAGTGAATTTCCACCGACCTACAGTGCGTCATTCTCTCACGGGGCGCTCGGCAAAGTGCCCCTGACCTGCAGCTAAATAGCCAATCCAGTTATGGTTGCTAGGTAAAAATGATTGATAATTGGCCTATCAACGTCACCAAATTTAACGCCGATGGGGCGCTGGAAATGTCGCCCCAACAGCTACGTAAAATGCGTGAAGGTTTATGAGCTAGAGCTACGTGAAGGGCCAGCGGTAGTTTTATTTCGTAGAGCGACTCCCAGACTCTGTCCTACGTCGGGAGAAAAAAAATACGGCAAGGAGGAAGAGAGATGGCGACAACTGGAGTTCAAGAGCAGCTTCCACCTAATTCGGTGAAATCATTATTAATGTTCCCTTTTGTGAGACGGACGATGGAGAAAAAACTTCTCGTTAAGGAGCTGGGACCCGACAAGCCTGAAATTAACATTTTCCAGTAAACGAAGGAGAAAGGTAAATCATACAAACTGAGTTTTTGTCAGAGTTGGTTAAACCCTGAGACGTGGCTGGCAGGTTGTGGAGCAGCTAATGCACTTTTCTGTTTCCCCTGTATCCTCTTCAGAAGTGACAGATGTGATTGGACTTGGACAAAGACTGGACTAACTGACTTAAAGCACCTCTGAACGGTTCAAGAAACATGAGAGATCCAAAGTTTACATGGAAAACTGGGTAAAGCTAGCTGTGCTCGGAAAGATTAGCATAGCAACGCAGCCAGATGATGGGCACCACATTACTGAAAGAAGGCACAATGAAGAGGTAGATAAAAACTGTAATATTGTGTCCAAGATAATCAATTGTGTTAAATTTTGTGGTGCTTTTGAACAAGCAATGTGGGGACATGATGTCAGCTAGTCCTGGTACTGAGGTACATTGATGGACCCAACAATATACAGGAGTGGTTCTATTGATTCATCAAGCTACCCGACAGCTGTGCGGATTCAACAGCTGGTGTCTTATTGGAGAGGCTGCACAGCATCCTTCCGGAGGGACAATTTACCCCTTGATTGTATAGTATTTGATAGCATAAAGTCTAATATAGCTGTAAATTATTACTTCTTATTTGAAACTGGAAACTGAAATTAAATTATTATTGTGGACCTGTTGTCATTTTCCGACTGTTCATTTTAATACTTATGCTAGATTAGGCAGGGAAAAATGTTGGCACACCAGCCCCACCAAGATTTCTTTTCACCAGCCGCCACTGTTTGCAAAGCATATAACTTTTCACAAGAGGGCGTGGCTGTAGTGACGCGGCGAAGTTTGATGTCATTTCGAAGACTCGCCATGAATGGAAAAGTTGTTCTAACGAGCACCTGCATTGTCCAATCTGCCCCAAAATCCATACGTTCGATGATTCTTCCACCCCGAACAAGTGTATGTGACAATCTTTGATGAACTCCACAGCGCCACCATCTGGTCATAGGAATATGATTTTGGTCTTATTATGTCTGTTATCTACCTCCCTCTTCATCATATCAGCCTGAGAAGCGGTCAGATTGAATTCAGAAGTGTTCTGATGCATGATGTACAGTTTCACGTGTGGACGTCCAACGGTGCCAGTGCTATTCATTGTAAAACAGGAAGTGGATGGTTTTGTTGCACGCGAATGAAATAAATTCATAGAAAATCACATGTTGGTCATAAGAAGGTAAGACTGAAGGATCGCGTTCCTTTCACTCAACCAAACATTTCATACACTGCAACATATGGTCAATTCAGAAGTCCACCACTCTATATTTTTCAAAATGTCAAATGGTAACCAATTCTCATTATTCTGGCAGTTCAAGTTATTTTTTATGACCCTTAATTTTTCAATTATAGTCACCAAACTTAGCAGTAATATAGATGTCCATGTCAGCATGATTGAAGATTTATTTGAGAATTTTAGAGGCATGTACTGAATTTCTGCAAATATTTTAATGTATATTTGTGCTAGAGCAACTGTATATATAGTTTTTTTTCCATTGAAAATATTCATGAAATGCCAAAAATATGATGAGGGTAGGTAGCTTAAGATACAAGAATTATTCTGTATTTTTTTTTTTTTTTTTTTTAGATTTTTAAGACAATTTTCTGATTTACATGAATATTTTGACATTAACCCAAATCCTTTTTTACCTGGGCCTTTGTGGCAGATAGGTGTCAAATTACAATGTGAAAGGGAGAACTGGGAGGGGGAGGGGGCCATTGTTTTGAAGTCATTAACTGGTTTTAGAGCACCATATGTGGGCAGAAAACCTTGAAGGATTATTCCAAGATGACAGTCTGCTCATTTAGGAAAGATGGCTGCTGAAGGCTTGAGTGGTTTCTCAGGCTCCACTCAACCCCCTTTTTACTTAGTTACTTTGCTTTTAATTGGCAGCATAGCCTTTGAATTTTGTTTAAGATATTTTGGTGCAAGAAAAAAGAACAGACAACAGACACTAAGCAAACAGAAAGAGGAAAGAAATGTTTGCGCACTACTGCTCTGCTGTTGGCTCCTGCTGTGGATGCTACTACCACCTGGCATACCTTCTAACAAAATTAAACAAAAGGACCGAACCGATATACAGCAGGTAAACGCCAATGAAACACAGACATTGAACTTCTTTGGTTATGGACAATTTACTATCTACCTCATTACAAACCAACTTGATCATGCCCATTGCGGAAAGCCAAACAAACTAAACAACTCTGTTACGCACCTGTGCCCCACGCAACTTGGTCACCGTAGTGGCCGTCGCCACATGTTGGGGAAATCAAACTGCCGGAGAACAGACATCTGGTACAATTTCAAAGTACTTCTGATTTTGATTCTTCTGGCTGGGAACGTGCAATTAAATCCTTACCCATCTACGAGCCTTTCCCAGGAGGGCGCAGTGGATGGACCACTCAGGTGGAAGCCGCGATCTGGCTCTGTGATGGAAGCACTCGCCGGGTCAGCTGGGGTTCCACACAATGGCAGTAATGTCACCCAATCAGCAGGGCCGGCTCTACCCAATTTGGTGCCCTAGGCGAGATTACACTCCGGCGCACCCCCCCCCCGAGCCCACTACAATTCAATGACAACAACTAACTGAGCAATTACGACAGTTTAATTTGAGCATTTGAACAAGACAAACTCAACGGTAACAACTGTTACTTTCAAATAAACTTGTCTTTTAACTAAAGACTACAAGTTTGCACGTCTGGACTTTCTGCCAGCAAAGGCATCTATGGTGTCATCAAATGACACCTGCCTAGACATCTCACGGTTCATACTCATCAGGGGAAGTCCATTTAAACGCTCCTGAGACATGGTGGATCTCAGGTATGTTTTGATGAGCTTCAATTTGGAGAAGCTCCTCTCTGCTGCAGCAACTGTCACAGGAATGGCTGTTTGGGGCATCTGCAAATTTTTCTGAGTGCATCTAGACAGATATAGAGTAGATATATTTATGACTGTACAAGCAAAAATAAAATATAAAAAAAACCAGCTGCTGCTGTAGTTTGCATTTTCCTCACCTGGCTACTGAATTTCAGCAATCATTAGGCACAATATCAAATGAGACAAGTACAGTAGGAGGAGGAGAGCTAAGCAGCAGCGACACTGGACTCAGTTGTTAATAATTTAATAACAACTTTTATATCAATTTAATAACAACACAGTTGTTAATAATAGTAATGGTAAAATTAATTTAAATTTTATAATGATGTGATGAAACTGTAATGCAATATCAGAGCGGACACACGGGCAGGGACAATAACTGTGTAGAAACTATCCTATAACGGATGGAACAAACTAACTTTTACATTCTTCTCATCATAGACATAAACAGCACTGATGCAGTTCATTTCACATTAAACAGCACAGAGAACAGCCAGCAGAAAGCTGTGTTTTATTGTATTTTTAAAAAGGAAGCCAGATACCCGAGTGAACTGATCATAGCCGGCCCATCCCCAGCTGACCGGCGGCGCGTGCACATGATTTGGCCTCTATTTTGATCCCTCTCATCATTTATTAATACTTCTTAGTAGTTATCAGTGTGTTTTATTATTTTTTTAGCATGTTAAGTCAGCATTGCCCATGCCCAAAGTCCTTCTCTGGCGTTGTTTAACGTTACTTCAACATAGCTAGCTCAAATAAAAAGTCTTCACACATAACGGCATAAAAAAAGAAAAGGCGTTAATGTTACCTTTATATTGCGACTTCTTCTTCTCCTCCTTTCTTCTCTTTCTGTTCTGCGCACCCGGGGGCTTTGACGGCCTTTTCATCTCGTAAATTACACCTGTCCGAGATCGTTTTCCACTTGTCCTATGTAAAATCTGTCTCTCCGTGTTCTTTTATCTGGTGCCTAAATGACAAATCTAGAAGCAAAGATCAATCAAGAATTTAATACAATCATGTATACAAAAATCATTATGCCATGCAGAATATTTTAATCGGCCGATGGTACACCTCTTGACACCAGGGAAGATGTCAGGAAATGCACACAGAACTCAAATTCTGTCCCTCCTTTTAAGGATCCCAAGAAGGCAGGTCCTGCTCTCCCGGGTTGTATGGTCCTTTGTCTCCAAAACTCCAGATGGTCCAGTCACAGTCTGAGTTAATCAACAACTGATTGTTCAAGCAGTTTGAAACTGGTGAGGGGGATATAGCGGATGTTGCAGTAATTAAGTCCAGATGTCCAGTCCAAACAAAGGTGGTGTGTTTGCCCCAGGAAGCGTGTAACTAAATACGTTGATCTATGCCATCGCATAGTCCCTTGAAGACAGCAGGTCAGGAGGTCAAGCAACAACTCAGCAATCACCCTTTTCCAGCCACCCCCAGGCAATTAAGTTTAGCCCTGCAGTTCTAAGTAAGAATTTCTAAATCCTAACAATCTCCACTCAAAACATGATTTATTCATGTTTTCCAAATCTAACTGTAGAATATATCTAGTAATTCTATATGTATAAAATGATTTCTATGTACAAATATAATCAAACGAATATACTAAAAACTCCCAACAACCCAAACATATAAACACATTCTGTAATATGTCATATTCTGATATACACTCATGAACTCTATAAGAACTGTATATTGTAAAATATATGAATAAAATAAACATCCGTAATGCATTTAATTATTGAGTTCATCCCAGTTAGAAGAAAAGGAGATCCAAAATGTCAGATGACAGGCCAGTGTGACAGCTTCGCAGATGACAGGCCAGTGTGGCAACTCCAGATGAAATGAAAAGGTGACCTCCAATGGATCAAAATGATGTGAAAAAATTATTGAAATCCTCCGATCCTCCCGAGTTCACATAAGCACGTCAGAAGGTGTTCGAGCTCCATAAGCCTGGCAGCATCCACTCTGGTCGTACCAACGTATTCTGCCACAGGACTCTTAATGGCACCATAAAGGGGGTTCTCATCCTGCCACAGAAGGACACAACAGAGGTTGCACAAATAACATTCATCTAATCTATGTTAGTTCAAAAGGGGTTACAACAGACTCAGAGATGTTATGGATTAGAAAATATTCTGCAATATCGATATGTGGATTCAAATCGGCTCACCTTCCGATTTGTTATAATCCATGATTATTAAGAAACTGTCAGTACTGTTATAATGTTAAAGTCAAAAACATTGTGCAGAAACATGCAGTATGTATGTTAGGAAAATATAGGAAATCATATAAAAAATAAAGTGGTATCCTTATAAATTCATTACGATGAATATAAATTTAGAATGGTAAATCATTTCTTCCCTTTTATCACTTACAAAAAGCCTCTCCACTCACTTACAATTATTCTTCCTTTATTATATTTTACTTTATCACCTCCATCCTAGTGTCTTCCACTCATGTCCTTCAAAATTATAAATGTCTTCACATACTATCTCTGTCCTTCTTTAATGCATTCATATTTTCTTATTTCCGTCTTTCTCCACTCTAAAAAAAAGAAAGAAAAGAAAAAATGCCTAACACTCCCTCAGGAAGTGATACCTAAGACTGACCCAATTATGTACAAAAAAATAAACTAAACCACCAAGAAAGGATGGAAGAGAGACACAACTCAAGACAACTGCCGGCAAGAGGCCATCAGAGCCACAAACAAAACCCCAGCCCAAACTACAGCCACATCAAATCAACCATGAAACCCCAGACGTCACAGCTTCCCCTGGAATCGGTTTCCTCAGACCGCAGAATCTTCATATCAGAACGTGAAAAGTTCATTGAACAAGTCCTTTGTGTCCAGCGCGAGAGCCCACCCCGCTTTCAATGTCTTTTGGACATCGAACAAGTCCTTTGTCCAGTGCGAGAGCCCACCTCGCTTTCAATGTCTTTTGTAGATCATGGAGCAGCAGAGTTGAGATCTTTAGAAACAATATCTTTCTTGACCAATGCGTTGAAGATTCGTCTTTAGAGGAAATGTGTGTAGGGGTCACCATGAAATCCAGATCCACAGAGACCAGAATGAGCTATAAAAAGGAAACAGGAGCAGAGTCTGCAGACGTCAGACAACCCCTGTCTAACAGCCTCCCCGAGTCGTAAATCTCTCCATTCCCTCCACAGCACGAAACATAAAACCCAAATGTACCACCTACAAAAGTAGTACAAAACAACAAAAAAAATCCAAGAAGTTAAAATCCCCTAAACATACAAACTAAAATTCTATAAAGTATAAAGTATACAGTAGAAATCACAGAACTAAAGGATCATGGACCTCATCCAACTCATAGTCCACTACATCAGAAGAGCACAAAGGAACAACCTCAGATCTGAGTTGAGCCAACTGAGAAAATGGAGGTTGTGAAATCTGTCCCTCCACCACTGTAGTAAGACATTTAAAAAAGAAATGTCTTATCAAAGGTATACAACAACATACACAGAGACCAAAAACAACCACAACCACCACTAAAGAAAGGAAAACAGACATGACGAGGCCCTTCCACCTGCCAAATCGTTGAAAAAACCAATCCCCATAATCATTGTGAAATGAATTCTTAGCCAGTTCTTCAGAAAAAATTTTAAGACCTGTCAAAGCCCTCGTCACTGACCCATCTGGTGCAGTATTATTTGGAATAAATACACAACAATCTTGTCCAAAATGCGCACATACACCTCCGCTATCAGCAAGCAAAAAATCCAGAGCCATACGATTCTGATAAGCCATCAGAGAAGTTGCTGCCAATTGTTCATGCAATCCAACTTTAGCATCCCTTGTCATATTATTTAAACGTTGTACATTAAAGTGAATGTAATTGATACGATCCACATTCTTATTCACCGTAATAGTTGGAATAATAGATTCAAAACCGGAAGCCACTTGATCAACCAATTTATATTCATCCAAAACCCCCCTCGGTACCCCTATAGCATCAATATAAGTGGGAGAATCCGCATAGAGATCGAAAGCGTGATGCCTGGCTCTATGCATAGGATGTACAAAGGATTGCCAGGACAAAATCTCTGAAACAGATGCATTAACAACAGTGATTGGCGCCACCAATGACAAAAGAGTACAAATACCTATCCAGTCAGAGGGTAGAACATTGAGTAGTCTTTGACCTCCACAATACCAACAAATATCAGAGCGTGCAAACGATAGTCTAGTGACATTCTCCCAAATCGAAACATCAATTGTTCTAGTACACCAATCCTGAGGTATATCACCGACTAATGTACCCGATCTACCCTGTCGGAGTATACAAGTATGATCATTTCTAACAGGAGTAAAAATAGGTGGAATCGAAACAGATGGTGAAAGAGGGTATGGTTCTTCTAAGTGTACACATGCAAGTGGAGGATTTTCCGTTAAACATAAATGGAGCATGCAGTCAGTATCATTCCCAGAAAATGGTGAAGGCACTGTTAGCAGAGCTGGCCTGGCCCGTGAACAGACAACACAATCATGAACAGAGGCCAATTGTACAGCTGATGTAATCCAATTCAGCCAAACATTTTCCTCTGTATAACCAGTCTCGATTTTAGTCAATGTTGTAAATGACATCTCCTCCACAGTTTTGGCCAGATGTACATTAGAGATACCACTAGTGAAATTACCCCCTAGATCTAAAATAGGGACTGTGGAATCACCCACTGTAGTAACATCAGATGTTCTTACAACAGGGGACTCTATAACATCAATCTCAAATTGTCCCAAAGGATCATTACCTGAAATCCACGACCCCAACACATAGAGTCCAGAGTCTGATTGTTTAGGATCTCTAAGGGTTATCACCAATGGGTTACATTGGTTATTCTGACAATTTGGATGAGGTTTAGCCTGAACCAATGACAACTGGCCCTTAAGACTATGTCCAACATTATATCCCCAATCACCACTTGTATTGGCAATAACCCATTTCCAGCTAGGACACCATTGGTTTCTAGTAGTAGTTAAACAAACATACAACCTCAATGGAGGAAAACTCTTTTCATTAACCCGGCATTTAAGAATATGACACAGATCTACACTTACCGTTCCCATTTGTGTAGGCTGAAAAACCAGCCGTTATCGGCCAGAACGAACCTGAAAATTAAGATTACTCAAATGAAGAGCTCTCTCTCCCCTCCATAGTGATAAATTCAACATCCCAGGCCTTAAGTCATCCTGTCCTCTGGAGAGAAAAAATCCACTCCAAACCACCAAAACAGTCATACAAAGGCCAAACATCAAAAGTCCTAATTTACCAGAAATGAAACTACGATGAAGGAACATAAAATGTCTTTCAAATTTTGATGAAATGTTCTGTCCCCTCATTTCTGTTGTTATCAAGCTAGGAAATCCCCAAGTCAGTCCGAACCGTAGCCAAAGTACGTACAGTCGGGTCTGTAGCAAGAGTGCAATGTGTTTTGTGTATCCAATTACTCAATCTGTCTGCAGTAAGCCACACTTTCACACAGTGTGATGTCACTTCCGCAACCTTATACGGTCCTTTCCACCTTGGCTGTGTCCAATGGAGTTTATGAACCTTCCGTAGAATCCACGAGCCTATGACAACAGGCGAGGTGTCCTGATCCTGTTCCCGGGAGAGGACCGTCGTTACCTGTTGAGAAATACTCATAACAGTATTGTGCAAATGTGTCACGTAATCTGTCATTTGTTGATACTGATACACCACCGGCGATACATCAGATGGAGGTGTCACCAAAGAACATGGCATTTTTCTGCCCGTAAGGATTTCATGTGGACTAACATTTAGGGTAGAATTAGGAGTAGATCTCAAAGTAAATAGGACAATAGGAAGGGCTGCCACCCAAGTTAGTTTAGTAGCAGCACATACTTTCGCCAAACCCTCCTTTATTGTCCTATTAGCTCTTTCCACAAGTCCTTGGGAGCTGGGATGATAAACAGCTCCAAACTTATGTTTCACCCCAAACATTCGTTCCACCTGCGCCAACTCATCATTAGAGAAATGTGTGCCATTATCAGATCGTATGATCTCAGGAACCCCAAATCTAGGGATAATTTCTCTAATTAGCCACTTTACCACCTCTCGCGCTGTCTCAGTCCTAGTGGGCGTGGCTTCAACCCATCTTGAGAACAAATCCACGTACACGAGTAAATATCTCTTCCCTTCTACCCGGTGCGCAGCACCCATATCAGTAAAATCAATCATGATTTCTCTCCATGGGGCCGCTGGAACAGGGAATCCTCCAAGTCCAGCCTTCAATGCAGCCCTAGGGTTAAAATGGCTGCATATTTCACATTTTTGCACAAAATATTTACAAATGTCCCTCAGGAACGGATGCCATCAATTGTGGGAGATCAAAGCTATCACTTTGGAACCTGAACAATGGCTCCTACTATGTGCTTCTTGACACAAAATATTAAGTAGCCCCACCGGCGCTACTATTTTACCTTCGTGATTCCTCCACAATCCAGTTCCATCTTTAGTGGCACCCTTATCCACCCATGCTTGTTTTTCCGTAGGGGCTGCTGCCTCCTGCAATTCACGTATATACAAGGGATTCAAATCGCTATGAGGTCCCACACTATCCTCAGAAACAGGGGATTCTGGCCCCTGTGCCATCTGTTTATCTAGGTTACTTATTAAATAACCTGCTACACGCTTTGCCGCTCGGTCTGCTGCATTATTTCCTCTCACCACATTGCCACTACCTTTTTGATGTCCTCTACACTTTATAATGGCCACGTCAGTTGGATCCAAAATCGCATAATATAATGCCAACAACTGCTCCAAATGTTTGACTGGAGCCCCAGTCGAAGTCAGAAACCCTTTCCTCCTCCAATGACACATATCCACATGTACCGCTTGTACAGCATATGCCGAGTCTGTATAAATGTTCACAGTCCTTCCCTTTGCCAACTTGCATGCTTCAGTAAGTGCAATAAGTTCAGCCAATTGAGCCGAAGCCGGCTGCGGGACATCACAAGCTTTTCGAATAATGTATCCTTCCGGAGTTTCCTCAACTACAGCATAAGATGTAATCAAGGAACCAGTAGAATCATAATGACTATGACCATCGCAGAAAAGAGTCATTGTAGCATCAGGGAGACCACTTGTATGAAGATTTGAATGCAATTGCATTTCCTTGTTAGTTTCCACTACACAATCATGCAAAGGTTCCTCTGGAGAACACTCATGATCTTGCTTAGTATTCATATAGGAAGCCATGTTAGCACCAGCCGTCACAAAATGAATATGTGGTCGATTTAAAAGTTGCTGTATGAATGCGATTAGCAGACAGGGTAACTGCATTAGAATCCAGAAAAGATTTTATGCCATGTGTAGTATGGACATACGTATGATTACTCATCGTAATATAAGATGTCTTCTGAACAGCTTTACCAATGGCTGCAACATGCTTAACACAAGTAGGATGTCCTATTTCAACAGAATCCAATTTTGACCTGTAGTACATCAAAATCCGTCTATCAGTACTACCTCCATCCCCTTTTTGATATAATACAGCATTAACAAAGCCATCCTTTTCATCAACATCCAAATGAAATGGCCTTGTATAATCAGGTGTATGCAATGTGCAAGCTTTGGCCAAGGCTGTTTTAATGTCCACAAAGGCAGATTCTGCCTCTGAGGTCCACTGTAAAGAGGTTTTATAATTTTTATAGCCAGCCTTAGTGATCAATAAGCGTAGTGGAGCAATTCGAGCAGCAAAATCAGGAACAAAATTTTTACTGTAGGTAACCAACCCCAAAAATTGCATCATAGATTTGACATCCGTGGGTTTGGAATGAGAAAGAATATAAGTCTTTTGAGAAGGAGTAAGACTTCGACCTGTAGCGCCCAACACTCTCCCCAAAAAGGTGACCCGTGGTCTACCAACCTGCAGTTTCTGCCTAGACACCTTGTATCCACATCTAGCCAGATGGAACAAAACTAGTGCCGTAGCACCCATTATAGAAGTAGAGTCAGGGGCCGCAATCAAAATATCATCAACATATTGTAGAATCCTAACTCCAGAGGGCAAATCCAGGTCATTCAAATGTTGATGTAAAATATGATTAAAAATAGAAGGGGAGTCCACAAAACCTTGAGAAAGTCGGGTATATGTCCATTGCTGACCCTCATATTGAAACGCAAACAAAGACTGAGAATTGGGATGTATCGGAACCGTAAAGAAAGCATTAGCCAAATCAATACAGGTAAAATAAATGTGGTCAGGTGTTAACACATTCAGCATGGTATAAGGATTCGGAGTGTCATAGTTAGTGGGAACTACAACTTTATTCACAGATCTCAAATCTTGAACCATGCGATAATCAGTTTTACCAGGCTTCGGCACCGGATTAATGGGTGTGTTCCAGGGAGAAATAACCGGAATCAAAACACCCTTTTCACAAAAGCCAGATATCGTATTCGCCACCCCTCATATCTGGTCTGAACGAAGAGGATACTGGGCCCTGAAAATTGAAATAGCATCAGGCTTAAGTGGGATCTCAACCGGAGGAATATTCAACAGACCAACATCCAACGGGTCTGTCGACCACAAAGAATCTGGTAAAGATGCAAGCAAAGACTCGGTTTCTGGATGATCCGTGTTTTCTCTACCATGCGTTCTAGAAAGATGCTGTTTCTCTGGATTTATAATAACTGAGGAAGAATGGCAAATCTTGTATGTCTTCAGTGATGGTGAATATTTTAAACTGTCATTCTGAGTCATCATCCAATCTGTGGCTGCCAAACATTTCTTAATCATCGGACCAAGATTTTTAGCTTCACCACCAGTCACAACCTTAAGAGTCACATGTGGGGCAGAGTTATCAGACAAAGCATAATATGGAGTCAAATCCGAAGGTAGAGTAACAGCCAATGCCACACCCTCCGGACCCACATAGATATCCTGCAACCCAATGATCGGATTTTGCCCTGTTTCCTGACAATGTAAAGTTAGACCGTCCCATAAGGCATCATAAATCTCATCACCATAAAGGGAATAATTCAACGTACAATGTGGTGGATCCAACGCATCATCATAAAGGTGTAGACTGATATCCAAGGCAACCACTGTGTAAATACTGTCCATGCACTTTGCATAGTGAAATCTGGTATAACTCCCCACCAAATTGCAGCCTGAGAATTCACATCTGTAAGATTAGTCGTATGAGAACTGAAACCAACCATTTGATGTACCACTGATTTCGGGGCGGCACATCTTTGTATAGTGCCATCTGGAAATGTGATATCGACATGATCTGGAGCCATCAATAATGCAACATTTTGAGAACACAAAATGTCTCTAGCCAGGAGATTCACTGGGCATGAAGCTGAAAGTAAGAATGAATGCATGAAAGAAAGTGTATTCCACCTACATGGAACAGGAACTGACAAGGGCCACCTTTCTGTATTCCCCGAAAAACCCACAACAGGTACGGTATCCAAAGACGGTGGCAGTGGTGTGGTTATAGTGGAATACCTGGCTCCCGTGTCAACCATACACATATATTCCCGACCATCAATCGTCAATTTAACCAACGGTTCAAGATATAATGTGTTTTGTGTACACAATGAGCCACCCATTGTCAGTTCTGGGTTCCCCTATTGGGGCATTTGCTGTTGACCTGGAGCCTGCCAACTAGTCGATGGTTGCTGAGTTTGCTGAGAAGTAGGGGGAGGATATTGTTGATAAATATATTGTAAGAAGCCATTGTCATCAGATCTAGTGAAACCCGAAATGTTGCAATCTCTGGCCCAATGTCCGTGCTGTCCACAGCGGAAACATAAATCCTGTGAAAATTGAGGATTATTCCTCCCTCTATCTCGTCCCCGAAAGGAGACCCCACGTACAGCCAAGCGAGACTTAAGTCGGGGAGGGGCATGAATGGCCGTAAAACCTGTCTCATGGGGGAAATGATAAGAGCACGGGCAGAATGGAGGAGTATAGAAGCTCGTCTGAGGAGCCGACCTTACTAGGAGAGGAGGGGCAGGGGGGGGCCTGTGTGTGGCCCAGGAGCAGAGTCAGAGTGAGATGAGATAACAGGAGGAGGAGGGGGCTTAGCCAAAAGCATCTGTTTCTCTGACTTCGCATTATTTATTTTTTCCCTGGATTCCTTTAGTTGACTTTTAACCAACTGTGTTTGGAGAGCTAGCATGTCAGCCTCCTCCGCCTGTTTCCTGTCGACTGCATTGTCAATATAAGTAATTACATGTGCAGCCCAAGCACGATATGGGAGCTCAGCCAAACCTACCACATTTTTCAATTGACCCTGAATCAAAGAAGGAACCGAGGCCTCCACTGCTCCGCGGAATATAATTTCAGTATTTTCATCAAGAGCAGGATCTGTACCTGTCACATTAAGCCAAAGATCACGAACCCTTAATAAATAAGGAGTTCCTCTCTCATCCAGTCCTGGAGGAATTCTGCAAAGTTCAGAATTCTTTAGTTGCACAGGAAACTTCTGGCGAATGGTAGGCCATAAAACTCCCACACATTGACTCAACAATACATCATCTGGATCGATATCGGTTCCTGATATTGCTTCTACTTCTCTCAACATTGACAAAGAAGTACATGCTGTAAAAACACGACGAAAATCTCCCAGAGCTGGAATTACACCCGCACATCTTTCCAAAAATGCCTTAATCCAAGGAGCACCTCCCTTATTAATATCTGGCAATTCGGATTTTATCATAGAAGTGTCCTGAAGAGAATGTGGTGTATAACTCATAGGGCCTGATTTACTAAAGGTTTGGGTGCGTAAAAACGTGTGCAAACTTGACATCACCCGCAAACCAATGTGCAAGCTGATCTACTAACAGCGTGCAAAGAGGACTGCGCCTCTCAAATGAGCAAAATAGCACACGCTGTTCATTTAGTACTTTTGCCCTGATGAATAATCAATATGGGGCGTACCCGCCAGAAAGCGCTAAATACTCGGAGGGGAAAATGCAAATAGGTTCATTTACCACACGCAATGAGATTTACCAACCCTGAAAGTAATTGCAGGGATGGTGATTGCGTCTGTATTTAATACGTTCAAAAGGAAGGTGCTAATCTGCCCAGCATTACGCACCGATGGCTGCTGTTATTGTGGCAAGGAGGCGACATCGCCAAAATCAAAGAATACGCAGAGAGAGAGTCTTTCGGACTCGTGTAAATTTGTTTGGAATGAATGAAAACCAGATAGTTGAAACATATCGACTATCTAGCGATTCCATCTTGGAGCTGTTGAATGAGTTAAGGGCTGATTTTAAGCCGGTCACAAGCACATGCAAAAGGAGAAATATTTTATTTGAATGTTAAATCGAGTATTATTCAGCAAAAGGTTGCCACAGGAGGCACATTCATTTTTTTATTTGTGATAATAAATAAATCACGTGTTTTCATGGAGAAAAAAGTGTTTCTTATTATGCGCCTACCTTGTTCTGCAGTTGGCTCTAGCGTGTCATACCCCAGTATCCCAGTTATCTGCTCCTCGCAGAAGGTGAGCTGCACCTGCTGCTCAATGCTGGTTAGAGGCATCTCTTCTGCAGGCCCTCCACCTGTCTTGTTTGCCGAAGTTTTTATTAAAGGCCACTTTTTCTTTAGTTCTTCGCCTTATATCTTGCCACCTTCTTTTAACCTCATCTGCCGTTCTTTTTGTCTTACCAACTGCATTTTTTCTATCGCAGATTTTCTCCCATATTGCGTTTCTTTTGGTAATGTTTAAATTTCTTTGCTTTAGTTCATGAATGTGTTTATTTGCCTCTTCCACTAATATCTCTAACTCCAACTCATCAAATTTCATTTTGCGCTTGCGTCTATCCTGCTTTCCATCCAGACTCTCCATGGCGCAAACCGTAAGACAAGCAACACCTCATTTAAATACTGCGGTTTGCACCTGTTATCATTTGCGCGAGCATTCTTAGTTGATCACCCGCAAAACACACAACAACAGCACGTGCAAACTTTTTCAGTGCACACGCAATTTAGTACTCTTTATTTAGGATCTTAGTAAATCAGGCCCCTAGTCTGTCTGCCATTATCATTAGTACAAGTCACTATTGGCATTTGGAAAGTAGGTGTCCTTCTTTCAACACATGCATGAATATTCCCAGCAGCAGCAGTCCTGCTTCTAGTAGTGGGGCCAGAATAATGTGGAGGTATTAAATGAGAATCCTGACTCCTCCTAAAACCTTGTTGTGATAACCCAAGGCCTGATCCGAGGAGAGTAGAGCCACCAGTAGCCGAAGCTGCAGAGGGGGAGTGTTTATTACCAGACCCTATTGGGAGTCCAATAAAGGAGTTAGAAGAGCCCCCTCCAGTCCCACTAGAGGGGAGGGGAGGGGCTGGAACATGCCCCCCCTCATCTTCTCCCACCACATGAGACGATGCCTGATCATTAACTGGATCTGAAGAATCACCTCTAAACATCAAAGGAAAACCATATCCACCAGTTTCAACAGAAACTGGAGTGGATTGATGGGAATGTTGTACCATAAACGAAGGTTGGGTGTCAGTTTTAAATGGGTTTTTATCTGAGAAACCACTATCCTTCTGTCTATCTGAGACTTGAGATAAAACATTTAAAATCTGGGCATTCATTGCTGGATCTGAAATAACAGGTTCCAGGTGTAACACACCTCCTTTCACCAAATGTAAAGTTGCATCATCCTCCTGTGTTCTATGTGGAGATGCAACCGGTATAGTCTGAGGCATTTGAGATGATTCTTTTGTCAAAGATTTCAATAATGATCTAACTTCTGCATAAGGAGGTGGCGAAACACAATCCCTGCTCTGTGAAGTATCTTCAGATGATACCTGCATTGTAGTAGCTGAAGGAATTTGCGTCGGAGGCATTTGATTAATGGGGGCAACCTCTGTCTGTTGTGTAATTGTCAACTTCATTTCTCCCAGAAAACAATGACAATCCGAATAAAACCTCTCTGCCTTGGATAGTGCCTTATTGGCTTTAATTTTCTGAAGAACTCCTGCCTGTTCATTTTCCAAATCAGCCAATTTCAGACTCTCTGCAGCTTGTCGTATGATCAAAGGGAAGACCTCGGGGTCAACTACCTCTCCCTCATCTACTAACTTCGCACAAGAAAAGAGACCACGTTTTTGCATCTCTCCAACCCAGCAGACAAATCTGTCCTCCGCTTTGTCATGTTCCACTCTAGGAACCATTTTTAACCATCTTAATAGAGTTTTATGAAGTACCGATCCAAGAGAACCGGGTTTACTTTCTGACCACTTGTTACTCATTTTATAAAGTTACAACACACTCAATTATATGTATACGCGTGATATACCTGACTGTGAATAATATTCCAGACGAAAAGGCCTGATTAGGAAGCTCCTACACAGAAATCTTTCTGTGCGCCTTATCATTGAGGGTAACCCAGCCTTCTCACTGGTTATTCAACAGTCTCAGAGTACATCACCCTAAATTAATATTTCCCATTTCTATACCAACCCAAGAGTCCCATCAGAACTTCATCCGACGATCCGGGACAGAATGCAGGAATTCCGCCCACAATGTGAAGCGTACACTGCAGCCTCCCAGTTAATTTATCAAATCGGATGAAAAACCACCCACACATTCAAATTTTATTCATTCCCAGAATGACTCTAGTCCCTGACTAGAAATTGTAAGGCCTGTATGGTCCCCGACCATCATTTATAGTACTGTTAGGTCCCTGACCTATTCTCAGCTGCCAGTCCCAGACCGGTTTTCAGTGCGCAATACCAGCTCCCAGACCTGGTATTTAAATATTGTGCATGGCCGAAAAATTACACAAACGTATGTGAATTTTATCAAACAATATTTGTTACATAAAACATTATAAATTTATGAACGTGAGGAAGATCCTGTCAGAGTACCAATTTAATTTTCAATAATAGATTTGCAGAATTTCTCACCGTTTGCTGGCCAGCAGACTTCTGACCGGACCTCCCAGCGTTCTGTCATAAAATCTCATAACCAGAGACTTTAAAGACGACCAGATCCTGCGTCGGGGTCACCAAATTGTAAAATCTGTCTCTCCGTGTTCTTTTATCTGGTGCCTAAATGACAAATCTAGAAGCAAAGATCAATCAAGAATTTAATACAATCATGTATACAAAAATCATTATGCCATGCAGAATATTTTAATCGGCCGATGGTACATCTCTTGACCGACATGATCGACATGTCAGGAAATGCACACAGAACTCAAATTCTGTCCCTCCTTTTAAGGATCCCAAGAAGGCAGGTCCTGCTCTCCCGGGTTGTATGGTCCTTTGTCTCCAAAACTCCAGATGGTCCAGTCACAGTCTGAGTTAATCAACAACTGATTGTTCAAGCAGTTTGAAACTGGTGAGGGGGGTATAGCGGATGTTGCAGTAATTAAGTCCAGATGTCCAGTCCAAACAAAGGTGGTGTGTTTGCCCCAGGAAGCGTGTAACTAAATACATTGATCTATGCCATCGCATAGTCCCTTGAAGACAGCAGGTCAGGAGGTCAAGCAACAACTCAGCAATCACCCTTTTCCAGCCACCCCCAGGCAATTAAGTTTAGCTCTGCAGTTCTAAGTAAGAATTTCTAAATCCTAACACCTGCCCAGATCTGATCTCCTATCCACGCATCATGATCCGGACCCAATAACGACACGTCACATGCTCACACATAATTTAGGAACATGTCACTGTTTATTTATTTGTAATGTTAATATGTACTTTTCTTTCTATACAGAAAACACTAAGTGAGGGCGCCAGTGGGCATAGAAAATTATTATTTTATTATTATTTTCCCTAAAGGCCACGGCGTGGTGGCGCCCCTCCAGCAGTTGGCGCCCTAGGCGGCCGCCTATATCGCCCCTGCCAATCAGCGAGGAAACAGCGAGAACTCAGTCTTTCAGAATGTAAACCACGCAAGGGTAATATGGGAACCATCATCTAAACCAAAGGGCATTCTAGGTGTGCATCTGAACATTCGAAGTCTACTGCCGAAACACGATCAAATTCAACATCTCTTAACAGACTCCAACTTGGATTTTTTAGCTCTAACATTACGACCAGTATGATCGACATACCCGGCTACATATGTCACAGAAAGGACAGGGTTGACAGAGGTGGAGGGGGGGTATTAATCTACGTGAGAGACAATTAGAAATGTAATGAAGTGAAACTTGACACATCTTTAGAATGCATGGCTTTAAATATTGTTCTATCAGTGAAGATGAATTTTAATATTGTAGTCTTGTATAACCCACCATCTCATGGGGTTTCGTTTTATGATGACATGGACAGTTTTTAAACATGTTAAAAGCCATACTGAATCTATTTTTCTTGGTGATTTTAATATCAACTGGCTAGAGAAAAGCCACAGGAATAAATTAAAAAGGCTATTAGTAAAACATACTGTGAGGACTACAGGGTCCTGATCTTGGAGGTTGCTGTGTTCTGCTTGTAGATCTACCAAGCACTGAACATTGGTGTTATGTGTCGCCTCCTTCTCCCAGCTGTTCTTCCAGTATTGCTCCATCCCAGCCTTGGGTGGGTCTGCTGCCACCGTCCTGCCCTGCCATTGAGAGTAGACCTTGCGTTGTATTGCATTGCCTTTCATTGCGTTGCCTTGCTTTGCCTTGCGTTGCCTTGCCTTGCCTTGCCTTGCCTTGCCTTGCCTTGCGTTGCGTTGCGTTGCGTTGCGTTGCGTTGCGTTGCGTTGCGTTGCGTTGCGTTGCGTTGCGTTGCGTTGCGTTGCGTTGTTGGAGAATATCCTGTTTATTTTCCTGATCTCAACTTCTCTGGTGTATTTCTTGAGGCAGGTGGCTAGGGTTGTGAGCCTTTGTTTGGCAGTTTCCAGTGCCTCTGCTGTGGACATCTTGTTGTATTTATTGGGCAACTGTTTCAGAATGTTCACACCTTTCTGTATCTCTGATAGAAGGCTAACTTATCCGCGGGTAGCCACGATTTTTGTCTCAAGCAAATCCTCCCTCTGACCTGGCATCCTGGCTCAACCTTGCCATAGCATTTTTGTACCTCGAGTATCTCTAGCTGTCATAGCAGCTTTCTCTTGCGGATACAGTGATCCCTTGCCACTTCGCGGTTTGAGTAGCGCGGTTTTGGTGCTTTGCAGATTTTTTTCAGAAATATATTATGATAAAAAAATCAAGAAATAATCGCTGAAATTCTGCGAAAATCCACCCCACAGCAGACGAGAGGCCGCAGCTGCCAGCGAAACATCAAACAATGACTCACAGCCTTGTAAGCAACAGGCGAAGCACAGACGGCCCAGAACTCTAGAATATGTGCGCTGATTGGCCGAGACGCATTTACTACAGTTCAGACACCGGAGGCTGTGAGGGAGACTTGTCCCCCGCTGGACGCTCCGGTTTGTACCCGGTGTGTGGTGGTTTTGTGGTCGGGTGTCGGCATGCTGTCTGCGGGTGCGGATCAGTCCTCTTGGTGGAGGCGTGCCACCACGGGCGTGGACGGTGTCGCTGGGGGCTGGTTTGGGGAGGCTGAGTGGTCCTGGGCTGCTGCCCACGGCGGCCACCGCCACTGGATCCAGGGCGCAGTGTCAGCTAGGCCAGGGCCAGGACGCCAACAACCTGGTCCACATGATGAATCGGGCTCTGGGACGGTCGGCTCATCCCTCACTGGACTGAAGGAGCTCAGTCTTCCCAGAAGAGATGGTTTGGTTAACCTGTGTTTCCTCCTCTGACCTGGAGATATCTCACTTGATTCATCATTATGGAGGTATACTGGTTTTAACAGCTGTTAACAGGTTTGAACGGCTGTTAACTGGAGTTAGCACTCGGACCACAGGACCGGGACAGAACACAGCAGCTCCTCAAGTACACCAGACTGGACTGTACTGAAACCTGAATTTCCCCCTTGGGGGGATCAATAAATTATATTTTAATTTGAATTTAAATTTGAAACAGAAAGACCACAGTATAACCTTTGTCTTGTGTCACTGCAGTGTCTCGCTACTTTTTGCGGTGTTTAAACATATTTTAAACACATTATTTAGGCTCGGGGGGGCTCTGGCTCCAGTTTGCGGATTTTGACTGTCGCGGGGGGGGGGCGCCGGTCCCCATTAAATGCGAAAACTAAGGGATCACTGTATTAGTACACTAGTAGTTTCTTTATCAGTGTGGATGTGGGGTTTTGAAAAATTAATTCCTCCCATGTTCTCTGCTCTGATCCATGATCGTCTTGAGAAAATATACGTGTGTGTGTGTAGGTATGAATGTGAATGTCTGTGGAAGAAGATCGCTTCCAAACCACACGGTGGTGGTGAAGGACTAGAAAAATGGCAGGTGAGATCAGATGTGTAATTATGTCACACCTAGAGCATCTGAGCACCTAAAAGAGCAAACTAGATCTTGCAGCCTTGTGATCAAGATGGAATGCAGCATGTGGTTGGTAAAAGAAGACAACAAAGAACAGCAAGTAAAATCAACAAAGCTAGAATGTTTTTCTCATGACCAGGAACAGCTACTCTGTTGTATCCCTGCAGATGCACCAATGTGAAGCCAGCTTTACAATGGTGCTCTGATCATTGAACCGGGAAATGGAGACGCAATTTGTTTTCTCTGATGGGGAAAAAACAAAACAAAACAAACAAAAAAAATCAACGCAATTCAGTTTTGGCAGAACCGTTGAGCTGCTTCTAAACATGCACAACACTCAAGAAAAGGAAATTTGCAAGCACTAAACTGAGCTCTGTCCAAACACAAAACCCTCTTACATGGATCACTCCGGAAGCAATCGGCAGCGTTGTGTCTGTGGAGATCTTCGCTGATGATCCAGGCCTGGTTTCTCTTCTGCTCTCAGTGAAGGTGGACGCTTTTCTTCTCCCAACTCCCTCTCTTATGTGACCTGCTGCTGCTCTCTGTCTTGTCTTGTGCTGTCAAACTATTTTGGAGCCTCACTTTGCATAATCTTCAAATATATAAACAATGGATCTGGTCAGCTGGCCTGTCAACACAACTGATCAAATTTTCCTGATGAGAAGATAGAGCAAAGAAGAGCTCTCATGTCCCAATGGGACATTAGCAGCCGGATATGTGATGGACTCATGGAAGCAGTGGAGAATTTTGTGTTGTCCATACACACAGTATTGACCCTAATATAAGACAATATTTTGTTCTAAAAATCATATTCTCAAAAATGTGGGTCATTTTATAATTGAGGACTAAACTTTTCTATTGTCATTACAAATCTGCGCCACTAGATGGAGCCCACACCTAGGTAAACAGTAAGCGAATAGAGCATCACAGTGAATGCATGTGAGCAGGATTTGATGTATAATGGAGGAGCCACACGACCGTGCTGATCAAAGAGGCTCAAAAGTTTCGTTTCAGTCCAGAATTTGTGTTTTACTGACTGGATTATTAATGTTGTTCTTGACACTAAATATAACTGGACTTTGATGGTTCTGCAGTTATTGACATCATTAATGCAGTTATTGAACTACATGGTTGTTGTTGATTCACTGGTTCATAGTCTCAGATTTTAGGAGAATACAGTTTATTAAATAGTACTATACCTTGATTTTAAATAACATGGAAACCTGACATGTACCTAACCTTAAGTATGGTACCATGCTTCCTAAAAAGAAGATGAAACCATAAAATGTTTAACAATACAGCAGAATGTTATCTATGTGTGATTTCTTTTTTTTCTACAATACTGGTGCAATAAAACGTTGTTTTATGAATAACCTTATTATCTTCATCATATTTTTATTTTCCCAAAATGATATTTGAAAGATAGGGGTCATCTTATAATATGTTTGAAGTTGATGGTTACCTGGTGTATCGACAAATTTGGAAAACGTTAGCAGCTGTTCTGGTCATCGTGAAGCTGCCTGCCGTGTGTGATGGAATATGTTGGGCTGTCAACACTCAGACTGGAACACTTTGTGAGCTAAACCGCAAACTGGATGCGATTCTTGAACAGTATCGCAGGCTCGCAGTGGTTCTTGAACTCACTGGCAGGATGTATAAGAACTTGGAGAAGTTGCAAGGTCGACTTGAAGGGAATTGACAACAATCTAGCTGTTTGGAATCGCCATTGAAATGAACCAGAGAGACTATAATGCATACTAAAATTGCTGGAGTCGCCCTGACCCAAAACAATTGTTGTTATCTGTGTTGGCTGTATTTTCTCAAATTTTTCCTGAATGTTATTCCAACTGATGCTCTGCCCCGACTACCCCTCCCCTTCCCCCATGGCACCTGTGGACCATGCATCAGTACACTACCAAGGCCAAACAACATCTCATCGCAAGAACTGCGCAAACTATGCACTTACAACTTTGGACGTTAAATGTTAAAAAGCCAATTAGATCCCAGCTACATCACTTTATCTGGTTGTAAAGTAATTTAGCCTGCAAAGCCTTGTGAAGGGTTGAATCATTTTGAGACTTCTTTGTCTCAAAAAAACGTGATCAGGCTTACAACTGATGTAAGACCTTTCTCTTTGTATAAAACATGGTGTGTGGCCCAGCATTCTCATGAAAACAGCATTATGAAACAAAAAAAACTGCCCTAGAACTGGAATATGGAAGTATTTTATAAATAATGTGTCTTGTCTACAAAAATGCATGTAATTTCCTCACATATTCACTTGGCCATTTATGCAGGCTCATCCACCGGTCTCTGCATGGCGTGCAGAATCTAGTTTTAGTTATCGATGGATGTAACTGTGTCTGTCTCTGCAGGTGGACAGCCTGAAAAAGGCTTTTTCCAGGCAAAACATTGAGAAGAAGATGACAAAGATTGGAACAAAGATTGTTTCTGCAGAACAACGAGAAAAGATCAAACAGAAAACCTCCAGCCTGAAGGTTTCACCTCTGACGTTCAGCATCAGGAAGGTACTCAGGTCCACACTTGTCATTATATCCTGACCTCTCAACCTGTGAAGACCATTGCCACCTGAACAAAACACAATTCCAACACCAAGCGGCTAAGAAATCATCACTAGTGACCAGTAGCTGCATGTTACACTAACCTGTTAGCAGTTTAAAGCTAAGACTCCACAGATAGCTGTAAAGATGAGCAAGGATGACTAGCAGTCAAAGAACAGCAATTCCATTAGCAGTAACGCCTTAGACACGGATAATTACTGTCAGCATTAGAAACTTAAAAAAGCATTTTTTTTTTCTTTATAATTTTTTATTTAGAAAGAGCACTTTCAGATGACAATGCTACAGTCTGTAACACTCAGCCAAAAACACATATGTATATAATGATATTATTATATAAATAGTCACAGGTCATCCAAGTATTTTTTAAAAAAGCATTTCAGCAGTACAACTTTAAACAAGTTAGCAGTAAACCCTTAGATAAGGCAAACCAGCATCTTTAAAAACCTACACTCTTTCCCTCCTTCTGTTGAAGGATAATCCTTGCAGTTACGTGGATGTATGAACTGTCCATTGATTCTGTTGGCTGTGAAGATTCTACAGACGTCCATTCCTCAGTTATGGCCTTCCACAAACACATTTCAGCAGCTGTCCCACACAGAACATGTATCTTTTAATGTTCCTCTATATATATTCAAAGCTTCTGAAATGTTCCATGAAGATTCCTCTCTTGTTCCACTGTGGTTCTCCTGAAGTTCTGGTGTTGTGTTTGTGTTGTCAGCCTCGCAGCAGCTCAGACTTTCAACCTCCAGAGGCCTCCCCTCCCTCCGCTGAGGTCCAAATCCAATCTGCTGAACCAGAGGTCCCTTTCACCGAGGTCCATGCCCAGCTGGCCCCAGATGACCAGGAGAGAGAGGAGAAGCAAGAGGTGGAGGATGAGAAGCTGGAGGAGAAGCAGGGGGAACATGAGGAGGAGCAGGAGCAGAAGGAACAGCTTGAGGAGGCATCAGTTGTGGTGGAAGCCGACGTATCAGTGGTCTCAGAGGGAATCGATGAAGAGTATGCTCTGTCCTCCACCCTTCCTCAGGAGGAGAGAGGAGATGGGAAAGGAGTCGAGGACGAATCCTAAATGCACCCTCTGAAAAATGCAGGTTTGTTAACAACAAAGTGAATCAGAACTGTGACTAGAGTCCAGGTCTTTTAAAAGGACCAGTTCACCCTAAAATACTCACTGTGGACCAGATGCAGGTCTTCAGAATTGAAATTCCTCTGAGATTCTCCCAGCTTCCTCCAGCTGGTATCCTCACATCTGTTTTCAAGGCTCTCAGAGGTCAGTTTAGACCACAGAACCACAGATGTTGCAGCTCAGCTTTGTTTTGTTGTTAATGAAGCATTTTCTTTTCTTGATCAACTTCTACCACACTGTCCAGATACCTGGCCAGGGTCTGATGTTTAACTTCTTTACACATGTATGCTCAAAAAATAAACCTCTGAGGAACCAGTGTCCTACAGACTTTCTTTTGGCTAAACTTTGAATGATCTTGGAAATAAAAAAAAAAAAAGTCTTCTACTGATCTTAAAGATAAATAGCAAACAAGTGGGATTGCTACATGTTTTTTAAGGTTATTTGCCTTTTCATGACTGTATATTTACTGACCAGCAGCTGACTGGTAGAAGAGTTTGATCAGCCTGATCAATGATGCAAACCAACATCCAACTATTTAAACCAGCAGACCCCACAGATGATCTAGGACTCTGTTAGCCAACCCTGCTTCAGCAGATACTGAAACAAACCTGGAGATGCACAGACCTGCATCCAGGGTTCCACTGTACAACCCTAAAGAAACCCAGGTTCCTAAAGTCCATCATAATTTTTATCTGTCCAAAGTCCAGTCTCATTTACCAAAAGGCTCCTCAAAAGTTACCCACGAATTTCTCAAAGGTTACCCAAGGTTTCCTCAAAGGTTACCAAAGCGTTTCTTAAAGATTATCCAGAGATTCCTCAAATATTTCCTAAAACGTTACCCAAGGATTCCTTTGAATTTACCAAAGGGTTCCCAAAAGGTTGCCAAAGGATTCCTCAAATGTTTACTTAAATGATACCCAAAGGTTCCTCAAATCTTTCCCAGGGGTTCCTCGGAGGTTCTACTAACATTCCCTTGGAGTTCCTATAAAATCCCTTCAGAACTCTATTGTGATCCACTATCTAACATTGTCTGAAGTTTACTTCACTGCTCTTGTAAACTTATTCCAATATCCCAAATGTTCCCTTCAGTTTTTTGCTCAATGTCCAATTACGTTCAATAAATGTTCCAAATGAATCTCCTTAAAATTGTTCTACACATTATTCTTTTAATAGAAATATAGTTCCTTATTATTTTTATCATCTAATGTCCTGCCTTATTCTTTTAATCCCCTAACAATACCATTGCTGACAAAAGTTCCACCAAAGTTTGTTTATGGTTGCTCACTTGTGGATCCCAGAGAATCTTCCAGTTTCTACTGAGGTCTACTCCAGTTGTCTCAAAGGTTTCTGAACTGAGCTAAAGTCCTTTTACTGGTCAATATTCCGTAAAGGTTCCTGTAACATTCCACTATGTTTCCCTAATATCTTCTAACACATTTGTAGCTTTCAGTGAAGGTTTTTCCACATCTCACTGCATTTCCCCTGACAATTACCTGATATTGTACTAATAATACTCTGTAAGCACACCACCTACTGATGTTTACTATATGGTCTTGTCACCCTTCTCTCAAAGTTCCCCAAATGTTCTCAACCCATTAATTCCATGTTCTAGCATTCTCCTGAGGTTGCTCTCTGCTTAATATTGGTTCCTGAACATTCTTTCTCTGTTTTTGCTGATCAGTGAAATGACTTGAACAGGCTTACAGTCAGTCGATCAGTTTAGTTTTCTGTGAATATGTTCAATTGGTTCTACTGATTCAAAACTACTGGATGTTTGCCAGTTTATGTTGTGAAAGAAACTGTGGCTGTAATGACTAATTTGATCAAACTGATTGATCTGACTTGTGTTTGATCTGTTTGTTGTTTTCAGTTTATGTCACTCTATTTTGTTTTTTTTCTCTCATCAAAGATGAAAACTTCATGCTGCCAAAGAATATTTCCTGTTTCACTATGGTCATCTGTTGATTCCTGTTAGTCAGATGTTTGTGTTACCTAAACTCCACATGTAATCAATAAAGTTTGACACCACATCTCTGCTCTCCACCTCTGGGGCCTGTTTCAGAAAGGAGGTTCAACAAACTGAGTTAAAAAAAAAAAAAACTCAACAGATCCTAAGAAAAGAAACTGTTGTCTGTTTCAGATTGACAGATAGTTGGTTCTGTCAACTTTTGAGTATGTCACCTCTAAATTACTGTCACTATACAAAGACAGCAGCACGGTGGCTTGGTGGTTAGCACTGTTGCCTCACAGCTCGAAGGTTCCTGGTTTGACCCTCGACGGGGGGGGGGTCCTGGATTGAACCTCGGGGTCTTTCTGTGTGGAGTTTGCATGTTCTCCCCGTGCTTGCGTGGGCTTCCTCCCACAGTCCAAAGGCATGCATGTTAGGTTAATTGATAATTCTAAATTGCCCTTAGGAGTGAGTGTGAGTGTGAAAGGTTGTATGTCTGTATGTGTGGCCCTGCGATGGATGAAACGGGTATAGAAAATGGATGGATGGATGGATATATACAAAGACATTATAAATTGAGCTCCTTTATTAAAAATGAAATGAAAATACTTTATTAATCCCAGAAGGGAAATTCAACATTGTAGTAAAGGTTTCTTTCCAACAATAAATAAATGACAGCAATAATAATATTGTAGGATGTCTTGTGGTGGAGGCTGATGGCTGCTGGCAGGAATGATCTTCTGGATAATTCTTTTATTGTGACTCATCATGGCACCATGGCTGCAGTGGTGAAGGAAAGACTGTACATGCCCCCCCCCCCCCCCCCCCCCCCCCCCCCCCAAAAAAAAAGAAACAAACAAACAAAAAAACAAAAACAAACTTTGAAGCAGCTGAAGATGAAGTATAAAGCATATTTCAGATGGGTAATTAAAATGTAATGGCTTGGTTGTACTCAATTTAAAAAGATTTCTCCCAACTGAAGGAAAAATCAACCCTCAAACCCTAGGCCATGTAGGTATATACTGTAAGTGTGTTATAATAATAATTAAAAAAAAAAAAAAAAGAGGTTGTAGGGACCACTTAGGGACCACGCCACTTTTCTTACAGCTCTGCTAACCTTCACTTTCTAATAGGTCACTGTTACACTATTTATCATACATTTAGGAATAAATAAATGCATAAATAATAACTTTATCATTTATTTGTTGATTTTCGAAAAGGCAGGTGGCTGTTTGGTATCACAAGCGACAGGTCTATCTGTCATGTGCACCTGACAGTAGACCTGTCGCTGACCAAAGATTTGTCAGTCAACTCTAAACTAACCAATAGTAAACCACATGCTAGTCAATGGTGAGCCACATGCTGTTACTCATAAGCATGCTAAGTGTTATATGCTATTCAAATAATAGTCATATAAAGCCTCATGCTAGCTATCATTGCTCGATACCACATCCTAGCTGGCTGAAGTTAAGCTATCCAGATTCTAACAGATCCGAGTCAGCTTAACTGTGGATCAGTTGAAGATAATCTTCAACGCCAACACCCCCACTTGACCGACCACCAAGAGTTGGTTTCAAAACAGAGCAAATCTCCATTTACTTCCATGTAAAGATGTCCAACATTATGACAGACATAAACATATTAACAAGCCTAGTACAAAAAAAAAGACAGTGCAAGAAAAAAAAGAGGCTTTATAATATATGGGTGGTGTCCTTGTGATTTTGAATGTGACGAATTGAATGTGACCCTAGTGTCACCGTGCCAGCCGGCATCCCGAACACATCTACACACAGGTGGAGGTAAACGCTGGGATGGACAGAGGAGGGAACTGAAAGTCAGCAACTCAGGAAACTCTGGCCTGCAAATATACAGAAAGAAAATAGTAGAAAGGGGGCAAAACAACACAAAAACAACAGGAAAGAAAATGGAGCACAGTTACAGTAACAGGGTGCTCCTAATTAACTATGGAATGAGCTGGAGGGGGAGGAAGGGAGGAGGAAAGGGAAGGAAAGGGAAAAGAGCAGTGGAGACACCACTCAGCAGATCATGTTGGCGTCCCCCTGCAGCGTAGGCCTATAGCATCATAGCTATGACAAAGCTCTGATTAAGACGAGCTACTCTAGTCTGAGCTACTACAACTATGGCTATAACTATTAGCCCCTACACGCTATAGTTTAGACTAACTGTAGGCTTTACTAAACAGAAATATTTTCAGTTTAGTTTTAAAGATGGAGATGGTATCAGCCTCCTGAACCCAAACTGGTAGCTGGTTCCATAATAAAGGTGCCTGGTAGCAGAAGGCCCGTCCTCCAAATCAACTTTTAGATATTCTAGGAACAACGAGTAATCCTGCACTCCGAGAGCAGAGAGCTCTATTTGGAGCATAACGTGCTATCAAGTCTTGTAAATAGCGCGGAGCTAGGCCATTAAGGGCCTTATATGCGAGAAGCAGAATTTTAAACTCAATTCAAAATTTCACTGGAAGCCAATGGAGGGAGGCTAACACGAGAGAGACATGATCTCGCTAACGGATTCCTGTCAGCACCCTTGCTACTGCGTTCTGGATCAGTTGGAGGCTATTCAGCGAGCTTTTCAGACATCCTGCTAACAACGCATTACAATAATCCAGTCTAGAACTGACAAACGCGTGGATTAATTTTTCGGCATCGCCCTGGGAGAGGATGCTCCTAATCTCGGAGATATTTCGGAGATGAAAAAAGGCTGTCTTGCAAACCTGATTAATATGCTGTTTAAATGACATCCTGATCAAAAATGACTCCAAGGTTTTTCCACAGCTGTGCTGGAAGCCAGCGTAAATCCAGTTAATCCATTCCTCAGGTGTTTGGGACCAAAGACAATAACCTCTGTTTTATCTGAGTTTAGAAGCAAAAAGTTAGAGGACATCCAGGACTTAATGTCATTAAGACACCCTTGAAGTTTGGCCAACAGTTTTGCTTCCTCTGGCTTCATGGATAAGTACAGCTGCGTATCATCAGCGTAGCAATGAAAGATCAAGGTATTGTACTATTTTATAAAAAGTACTTTATAAAAAAGTGTATTCTCTTAAAATCTGAGAGAATGACTCAGTTAATAAGCAACAACCATGTAGTTCAATAACTGCATTAATGATGTTAATAACTGCATGTCCATCAAACTTGAGTTTTAAAAAATTCTGGACTGCAACAAAACATTCGAGCCCCTTTGATCAGCACAGTCGCGTGGTTCCTCTATCATACATCAGATCCTACTCGCATGTGTTCACTGTGATGCTCCATTTGCTAACTGGTTACTTCAGTGCGGCTCCATCTAGTGGCGCAGATTTGTAACGACAACAGAAAAGTCTAGTCCTCAATTATAAGATGACCCCCATTTTTAAGAATATGATTTGAAGAATAAAATATCGTTCTATATTCGGGCCAAAACGGTATTTAATAATGTTCGAATTTAACATTCTTGGCGCTACAACCGATAATGAAAAGAGTCATTTCAGCCATTGAGGCCATTGTTTCTCATCTCCCTATGGTAGAATATAGTAGAACAATTGAGGGTAATGACATGAAATTTATTCCAGCAGATACTGATTACCTTGTCAACAATACTGCAGATATTTTACATTCCGCCTTGGGTGCTGTTGAGCCTCTGAAAAAGAGGGTCTTTAACCATTGGAGCTCCCTGGTATAATTCACATATCTGCACACTGAAGCAAAAAATGCAAAAAGAATAGAAAGGAAGTGGTACTTTTGTAAATCTGTAGACTCCAATTGTACCTGGAAAGATAGTTTAATAGTCTATAAAAGAGCTCCTTGCAAAGCATGAACGTCTTATTATTCATCATTAATAGAAGAAAACAAAAATAACTCACGGTTTCTGTTCAGGACTGTAGCCAGGCTTACAAAGATTCACAAATCTGTTATGCCGTGCATTCCCGATACTCTCAGTAGTGAAGAGTAAAATAATCCAAATCAGAGAAGAAATCAACCAAGCCCAACCACCAGCGGCTGTGGCTGTTTCTTCAGTCTCAGTAACTTCTTTTGGTCCTGGCCCGAGTCTGGACTGTTTCCCTCCTATAGACCTCTCTGAGCTGACCTCAACCATCAACAAAGCTAAACTATCCACATGTCTATTTGATCCCATCCCAATTCGACCTCTCAAAAATGTCCTGTCTTTTGTTGGTACATCAATTTTGGATCAGATTAACCAATCTCTAAAATCAGGATATGACCACAGGTTTTCAAAGTTGCAGTAATAAACCTTTGAGTGAAAAAACGTCTCTTGATCCCGACATCTTAGCAAATTATACAATGTGAGAAACCTCTGAGTCATTTTTGATCAGGATACGTAATTTAAACAGCACATTTATCAGGTTTGTAAGCCTCTTTTCACCCACGTAATTAGGAGCATTCTTTCCCAGGGTGATGCTGAAAAACAAATCCACGTGTTTGTCAGTTCTAGACTGGATTATTGTAATGTGTTTTTAGCAGGATGTCTGTAAAATTCGCTGAATAGCCTCCAACTAATCCAAAATGCAGCAGTGAATGCTGACAGGAATCAGCAGAGAGAAATTTTGAATCAAATTTAAAATTCTGCTTCTCGCATATAAGGTCCTTAACTGGCAAGCTCCTTGTTATTTTCAAGACTTGATAACGCTTTATGCTCCTAATAGAGCTCTCCGCTCTCAAAGTGCAGGATTACTCATCGTTCCAAGAATATCCGAGTGTAGATTTGGAGGACGGGCCCACTGCTACCAATGATACTTTACTATGTAACCAGCTACCAATTTGAGTTCAGGAGGCTGACACCACCTGCACCTTTAAAACTAAACTGAAAACATTTCTGTTCAGTAAAACCTATAGTTAGTCTTAACAATAGTGTGCTCGGGCCAGTAGTGTGGAGGAAATTTTTATTTGGTTTATTTCATCTTGTAATTTTGTCATCTAACCAGGCCCGGACTGGCCATCGGGAGAACCGGGAGGTTTCCCGAAGCGCTGGCCTGTGATTGGCCTGCTGGCCTGCGTCTCTCTCTCTCTCTTTTTTTTTAAGTCTGCCGGTCAGCCGGCGCCGTGGCTATCTGACTTTTTTTTTTTCTAAGTCAGAGAGGCAGGCCTAGCCAATCACAGGCCACTCAGGCCAGTAGCATGTGAGGAGGACAAGGCGATTGGTTTGTTTTGATTAACACCCGCCCCAACAGTCCGTGTCAACCACACAGACAGCGTGCAGAGGAAGGGGGGGGTGTGACACTGATGCTGCAGTCGCGCTGTGTGTGTAGCAGAGAGGAAGAGTCGAGGCTTCGACTAGAGCTGGGCGATACTGGGAATTTTGGTATCGATCCAATACCAAGTAAATACAGGGCCAGTATCGCTGATACCGATACCAATACCAATACTTTTTCATATTAAGCTTGATCTATCCTGTTGCTTTAATGTAACTGTATACATTTCTCAATTGTGGGATGAATAAAGGACTATCTAATGTTATTTTATCTTAGATAACACCTTTCAATGGGATACATGACATGTACTGGGTTATTTCAAGGTCTTAATTATATATTTTTGAATTGGCTACTGTAACATATGACTTAAGTAACATATACGTTGAAAGTTAATATGAACTGATGCTGAAGATGACCACTCTGATCTACCTGGATACTCTGTTGGACTGAAAGGCAACGTCAAAAGATGAAACAAGAGGGGAGGGGAGGACACGGCGACAGCGTGTCAGACACAGACTTCAGTGAATTTGCATTCAGTCAGTGCTTGTGGGAGAGAAAAAAGCTTGATTATCGATTTTTTTACACGAGTATCATTTGATATCAATACCAGCATTGGTATCGATATTATCGATATTTGGATCGATCTGCACACCTCTAGCTTCGACTAAACCATGGACCCCAACCCGGGTAAAAAAAAAAAGAAAAGGCGGTGCTGAGAGGGAGAGACAGAAAAAAAGAAAGGCGCTGGAGGAGGATGCGGCCAAATGGCGTAAATTGACAAGTTTATTCACACACACACACACCACCCCCCCCCCCCCCCCCCGCCAAGATACCTCTGCAAGTAAGTTATGTAAAAAAACAACAACAACAACAAAAAACACTGGTTCTTGAGGTCCAGGGACCTGGGTCCTCGAGGCTGTACACTTTTACACAGTAGGCTATAGGCCCTGGCCATGAAACAAGCCACTTTTTATTTACTGTTATCATTCCATTATTATGTATATGAATACAAGGGCACAATAAGTGAGACATAGGCTACACTATCTTACTATATGAACTATAGTGTATGGAAAACCACTGTAAGCATATGTTTGCTATTCAAAGGTGGTGATGGTGATGACATAAGTCCTGCTGGTACTTCAGGAGAAGCCAGTGTAGAGCAGTTGGCAGAAGGTACAGAATAATTTCTAGAGCAACAACATGCAAGTTGCAGACATAACACCAACAGGCACTGCCATTTGACATAAATGGCTCTCATTTCTATTAAGTACTAGTGCTGTTGAATTTTGCTGTCTGTTGTTGACTTGCTGTTATGTATCCCAGCCCTATATTAGAATATGAGTCAATGTTATGTGATTTCTTATTAAGAACTATACTCTCGGACTGTATTATACATTGCGTCTATCAGTGCGTGCATGTTCTGTGAACATGTATTCAAAGGCTGTCCCCTCATAGCTGATTAATTGTTTGATTTGGACTTTGTTGTCTTTGTTTATTAGGTTATATTGTAGGCTACACATAAAAATTATGCCAAAGAGGCAGTTGACATTCCACATGATATGATGTTTAAGTAACCTTGGCACTGCGTTAAACATTTATTCTCTTCTAGTAAGTGTGTTAGTGGATTTTGCTGAGGATTGTTGTGTTACTGTATTTTACCAGCCCGGCCCCACACACAAAAGTTACTGTATATTCCTAACTTAGTTTGTACATAGGTCCCATATTTGAACTTCTATTTGGAATGCAGTGTGTGTGTGTGTGTGTTTGTGTACATGCGTGCCAATGCATGTAGGTGTGGGCGTGAACGTGCGCGTGTGGGCAAGGCCAGGGTGGCCTGGTTACATGACTGACTCCTGGCCTGAAAAAGTCTCCCAGTCCGGCCCTGCCTGGTACCACTAAACGTCATCATGGGACTAAAACAGACAGAAAAGAAAACACTGAATGCATAAAAGCAGTGTTTTTGGCAGTACAACGCCATAGCTATTGATGTAAAAACTTAAGTTATTTAGGTTATAATCAAGAAAACCATGGAAAATGGTAAGATATCAGCTCTTAAATAAAACTCTTATCAGGAATCTTTGTGGTTATCATTATGTTTGTCCAAACAAATGTACCTTTAGTTGTACCAGGCATTAAAATGAACAAGAAACTGAAGAAAACAAGGGTGGTCTCATAATTTTTTCCATGACTGTAAAGATGTCATCCCATGCGTTGACCTCCACCTGTCTATATAGATGTCATCCCAGCATTGACCTCCACCTGTCTATATAGACGTCATCCCAGCGTTGACCTCCACCTGTCTATATAGACGTCATCCCAGCATTGACCTCCACCTGTCTATATAGATGTCATCCCAGCATCTATCTCCACCTGTCTATAGACAGAATAAATAAAACTGGAAAATGAATGTCCCGTGATGAATAAATAATATTCAATATGTTGTTGGAGATTAAGTTTTTTTTCAAAACTTGTGGCAAGTGACATTTAGAAAATGCAAATAGAGAATAGCAACTCAGTTAAAAAAAAAAAAAACCTTTATTTCCACCCATTCTGACTTCTGTTATCCTCATGTAGGGCAATCGGGCTACCACTCCTCAAGCTCGAGCCCCTCAACTCCTTCTGATCATCTTGCTGACAGACTTGAAGGCCTGCTGGAGGCCGAGTCCTTGCAGGGCGCTGCAGGCCTGGATCTCCCAGAGTCTGTCAGAGTAACTAGGGAGGTCCAGCTGGATGGAAACCTGAGTAGGGGACAGATACAAGAGCAGATTCACATGGAAACACTGCAGCACCCCACCATGCAGGAAGGAGAAGAATGAGAATTTGTGAACAGCAATATGGTTTCATGCCAAAAAAAGGGGGAAAAGGTACTACGAATGCAATATTTGCTTTGAGGATGTTAATAGAGAAGTACAAAGAAGGTCAAAAGGGAGCTGTATTGCGTCTTAGACCTTGAGAAAGTATATGATAGGGTACCAAGAGAGGAGCTATGGTATTGTGTGAGGCTGGAATAGCAGGGAAGTATAAAAAAGTGCTACAGGACGTGGATGAGAGCTGTAAGACAATGATGAAGGGTGCTGGAGGTGTGACAGGGAGGTCAAAGCAGAGCTAGGATTGCATCAAGGATCAGCTCTGAGCCGCTTCTTGTTTGAGATAGTAATGGACAGGCTGACAATTGAGGTTAGACAGGAATCTCCATAGACTACAATGTTAGCAGACGATATGATTGGTAGTTGAGCAGGGAGCTACATGTACATTAACTATAATATAATTTATATGACTAACTATAGGATTAATAGGAATTATTATAGGAATAATTTGGTCTAATTAATGAATATATCGCATCTGTGTGAGAGTGGGTGTTGAGAAACTGTGTTTCCACAGCCAGAGAAAGGTAGAACAGTTAGCAATTAGCTAAACAGAAAGATTAAGTGGAAAACATTCAAAACAGTCTTCAATCTTCCCAGACGTGGATATCCAAGCATATTTAACCATAGTTCAGGCTGTGCAATGCTCAGTGAAAAACAAAAATATATGAATAAATAAAAAAAATAAATGATTTTTTTCAAAACACAGTAACCAGGAGAATGTGTACTTGTTACTTGGAGCCTGGTTGAATAACACAGTTGAATAAAATAAACACCATCATCATAAAGTATCAGTTTCAATTGCCTAACAGAGGAACACTTATTTGTTAGGAACTATTATTGAGAACACACACACACGCACACACTGCAAATACAGTATACCCTTTTTTCCCAAGGGTTATGTTCCTTTCTCACCCAAATGCCAAAAATCCACGAATTATTGATGCAGTTTTAAAAGGCCTATGTATGATATTATATACGCTAAAATATGCTTACCAAACACATTCTAAATACATTCTTACTCATCAATACAGTAATAATGTAGTGATGATCATAATAATAATAATATTTATTTAGGTTTTTGTCCAGCCCTACCAAGGTAATTAAAGAAATTACATACTGTATCATCTCTTTCTTTTCTAATTTTTTTTTATATTAACTGACATTATTCTAAAATTATTTATCAGTTAGGGTGAATGTCAGCATTTTTCTGCTAAAAAATTACCTAAGAAATTCACAAAATTGACGGAGCTACCACAAATTCAAATATATTATCAAAAAAAAACAACAAAATCTGCTAGTATGTGGGACTGCAAATGGTGAACCTGTGAATGGGCAAGAGTATACTGGAAATATTCTTCCTCTCCACCAGACCCTGGGACCCTGAACGTTTTGAGCTGGATCTCAACTGTACCTAGCAATGTGCTCTTTTTTTTTTTTATTATTTTTTATTTTTTTTACACTGGTGGCACCTATTTGACAGTAAGAGAGACAGGAAACAGGGAGAGAGAGCTGGGAGGACATGCAGCAAAGCTGGAAGTTGAAACTGTGGCTGCTGCAGGAGAACTATAGCCTCTCTATATGGGCCGGGCCGCCTGCCCTGATCACTGCGGTACCAGGCCGGCCCAGCAATGCACTTCTCTTGACAGATCTCAGGAGGTTTTTCGCCTTGGTATCTGCTGGATCAGCTTGGGGGTTACAGCTCCCAGTGCTCTAATCACTATTGGCACCACTGCTGCCTTCACTCCACATTTTTGCCAGCTCTTCCTTCAGCCCTTGGTATTTCTTGAGCTTTTCATTTCCTTCTTCCTGATGTTGCTTTTGCTTGGGGTGGCCACATCCACCACCACTGCCATCCTCTGATGTTATCAACCACCACTATGTCAGGCTGATTAGCCATCACCAGTTTGTCAGTCCCACAGCATCTTGATCCGCTCGATCTCAGTCACCTTTGGAAGTCTCCTGTCATGGCCTGGTTGCCATGGCAGCCCTATGTGTATATGTCTGTGTCAAGTTGACGTCTCTCCCTGTCTTTAGTGGTTCCTGTTTTACTTTGAAAGGTCTGTCTTGTCTCCATTGTGTTCTGCTTTGCTTCCTCCCTCTTGTTCCCTTGATTCCCTGCACCTGCCTCTCCTTTGTTCCTCTGTGTATTAGGGTTAGGGTTAGTCTTGTCATTTTCCCCTGTTCTCTGTGGCTCCATTGGTCTTTGTGGCATGTTGCGTGTTCCCCTCTCCTCACCCGGTCTCAAGAAGTTAAGTTTGTACTTTGGTATTCTTGTGTTTTTTGGATGTTAGCGTTTTTGACTTTTTGCATTTTTTGGATTTTGGATTTTTGTTCTTTGTGTTTTTGTGAATAAACCCTTTTTGTTTTTGTACTCTTGTTCCTGGGTCCTTCCTCCTAACACCTGCAGAACATGACATCTCCCCCATCTTGACCCTGGGACCTTGAGTCCATACTCGGGACAGATGTTCCTGTGCATTATTCCTGCTACCTGGTTGTGGCGTCCCATGTCTGCTTTGCTTAAGGAGTAGTTACAGCTAACTAGAGAAATCTATAATTCTGCAGGCTTAGCTCTTTATAATTATTTGGATCTACAAGCCTGATAATGAAATTAAATGTGTGAGATTAACATGGCTTCAATTCACCACCAAACCATTTGTGCCACCAGACTCCCCATTCTCCAAAATATTTGTGCTCAAGGATTAGAATTTATGTACTCCCATCAAGTTGTCTTTTTTTCTTTAATAGTTCACAACCTTTCAGGCCCTGTTCTGTGCATATGCAACGTTTATATATAAGGACCCTGGACTCTCGTTTAATTCAGATGTGGACATCAATATCTAGGACTTTACTGTGACTTTCACAGCTTTATGGCATGTAGGAATAAGTTGTTATTGATCCTGGATGTAGACTTTGGCACTGCTCTCCTGAGGCCAGGAGCAAAAACAGTCGATGGTAGATTGTCTCCCACCCCAGCTAACAGTACCAACATCTTGCTGAACAGTAAAATAAAAAACAGGCTTCAGTGGCACTATTCAGAAATCTGTTGGTGACATCAAAGGAGGTTTGTCCAATTATTTTCCACACAGTCCATTCATGACAGCAGGTCCAGATCATGGATCAGGAAACGGCTCCATCTAGTGGCTGCTCAGCGGGTCAGGATATCTGCTGGTGCCAATATGAGACAACAAACTCCTGGTATGATACACCAACATCCTGGATTTACAGTTTAGTTCATTATGGCCCAACAATATCCAGGACTTCCAGTATCTCTTGTCCAGTATACTTTAGACACCATAAACCAAAGATATTTCATGTTGTTTCTCCCCAGCTTTATTCATTTGTTCCTTGCTATCACGATATCCTGAATGATGAATTGTTCGCAACTCAAGGATGTAAAAAGACATAAAAACATTTCACAGTGGCCTATGACCTGTTGTGGTTTTACTTTCTACTTAGATTTAAAATACTGATTTTGTTGACCAGAATCCACGTTTTCTCTGTGTGATGGTGCATCTCAAAGACCTTTGAGTCAAGAGAAAATCAAGAGAGTCTTCATGTCAACCTTGTCTAGAGGTGGCATCAAAGTCTCTGGGTTCAGAGGCATCACAGCATAGAAAAAGCTTTAGTCTCCCAACATTTTTTTTGGATTGGGCTTCTTGAAGGGTGTGGTCACATGTGCTCCATGTCTTAAATACAGAATACATGCATGCTGAAAAATGAAATTAAGTTAATGACAAAAAAACATGAAAGAATGAAGATTTTTCATTTCATTTCACATCTTTTCTGATCTGGTTGGAGTTTGCCTCAGTCAATTCCACATTTCCCTCACAATCATCTGATTAGATCCTACCTCTCGTATGGTCATGGATTTGGGTAGGTCCTTCTTATTGGCCAGAACCATCAGAGGAACTCCTCGCAACTTCTCCTCACTTAGAAGCTTCTTCAGAACCCTCTGGGCCTCTGGCATCCTGGCTGCATTGCTACTGTCCACCATGAAGACCAGTGCCATGCAGTCATTCAGGAAGTGCCTGCAGAACATGGTATTGCTGTCATGGTTTGGTGGGGTTCTACAGGGTCAGCTATGGTTTAAACAAGTGTGGTAGAGTTTGTTAGGGTTAGGTGTCGGTCGGATCTGTCAGAGTTAGCCGGGGTTCATCGGGGCCAGATGGGGTCAGGCAGAGTTAAATGGGTTCTTGGGTGGGTTCAAGGAGTGTAAGGGTATGTTCGATTTAGTCACCTCCAGTTGGACCTCATGCTGCTCTGCCCGCCGATGTCCCACACGGTCAGTTCTGTCTTCTTGTCCACTTGCAGAGTTCCAACATTGAAGCCCACGGTTGGCGATGTTTCCATCACCTGAAAGTTCACAAACATCAGTCTCACCTGGACCACAGGAGTTCAACATGCAGGTGCACCAGTGCATGAGACTCACCTGACCCGTCAGAAGTCGGGCCAGCAGAGTGGACTTCCCTGCAGAATCCAGACCCATCAGCATCACCTGGAGAAAAGCAGAACAGCAGTCAGAGGAGTCCAGAACCAGCTCTGTCCCAGTCTGTGATCTTGCTTCTGAAGGGGTCCAGGAGAACCTGAACCAGCTCCATTTAAGTTTTTGGTCCTGGTTCTGGTCCTGCATGGGTCTGAGGAGCCACAGCACACTTGCCTTTATATTATAGAGCAGGGGTCTCCAATCTCAGTCCCCGAGGGCCGGTGTCCCGCAAGTTTTGCATGTTTCCCTGCTTTAACACACCTGATCCTAATTAATGACCATCATTATCTTGTCATCAAGGTCAGCACATGTCTGATAATGACACAGTCACTTGTATCAGGGTGTGAAGAAGGAGGGAAACATCTAAACCCTGCTGGACACCGGCCCTCGAGGACCGAGGTTGGAGACCCCTGTTATAGAGGCTAGAAACCTCTACATTTGACAGAAATTACATTTAGGTCTAGTATTTGGACAATAGATGAGTTTTTATGATTCTGCTTTCATACACAACCATAATGGATCTGAAATGAAGCCATCAAGCTGTGATCCAAGTGTAGACTTTAAGTTCGAATTTAACAGCTTTTATAACATACTGGCATATATCATCAAAAAATTACAAGCATTTAAAGAAAAGTAAATCAATTTTCAGGGATCCAAATGTATTTGCACAGTTGACTGTGAAGAAGTCCTGTAAGGAAATCAAGATACACTTGTATCAGAATGACAAGTCTGGAGAAAGAAAGAACCAGCTCCTGATCCAAAGCAGAACGGACCCCAGCATGTGTCAAGCATGGTTGAAGCTGTGTTACGGGATGCTTGGCTGACGATGATACTACTGACTGAAGTTTCCAAATGAATTCTGAGAGCAAGTAGAGCAGAGAAGATTTTCTGCTCACATTCAGATAAATTATACAAAACTGATGTACAGAGCTTTACAGAGCAGATGGATAATAACCCTTAGCATGCTGATTTGGGGGAAATTTGTTACAGAATATGCTTTTTTCTTTAATAATTACTAGATATTAAGTAGAACAATATGCATAGTTATTGTTCAAGCTGCCTGCTCCTGGGAGCAGAAACTTCACTCTCAGCAGCTCCAATGACTTGTCTTGCATCAACTAGTTCTAGATATTACCAGAGTGCAAATTATACAATGACAATTGGGGGGGGGGGGGTCAACATTTCCTAGAGATGACAAAAATGACAATTTGTCCCATCTTTAGGGGGGTCGAAGATGACAAAAATGACAATTTGTCCCTTATTTAGGGGGGTCAAAGTTGTAATTGGGGGGGTCAAACCCCCCCAAACCCCCCCGCAATTCGCACTATGGATATTACTGTCCTCTGGGTTTTCCTATAGCTCTTGTGCTGCATTATTTCTGTGCTCATTACTATCAATTGCACATTGCTGTACAGCCCCCTTGCATGTATTGGATTTAAGATTCGCATAAATGTACTTTAAGTAAAGACTTGACACATTTTTGTGAATTTGTCACCAAAATAAGAGTCATAGACATGAATACATATAATCAACACTGAGAAAGTAATCCATGGCTGAAAACAAAGAAATTGAACTTTCTTCATTGGCCAAGTCAGTACCATGATCTCAAGCCAACAGAGCAGGTTTTTTTTTTTTTTTTTTTGAAGAGCCATGAACAAGCAACAGCTGAAGATGGCTGCAGTGAAGGTCTGATGAAGCATCTCCAGGATGAAACTCTAACAACTCCGGAATCCAGACTGGAAAGACCGGGGTACGACTCACCTGAGGACAGGTGGAGGAGCGACTCTGACCCATCTCTTCTTCTTGCCGTTTAACACACGACAGCTCTGAGTAGCTTACCTGTGAAACTCTGCTAACACCTCTCAGGTGTGTTCAGATTGATTGTGGGCCAATAGGAGGGCAGTGTGCCTCAGAGCAGGTCTTGTGACAGGTCTGACCGCATTTTTGCTATGATGCAGGTGACTGTTTGTGTTTCAACACGCCCGTCAGGTGTCAAATCATGTTTATGAATGTTTGACAGTTTTATGAGTGATTGTGTAAATTTAGAAGCGGAAACCTCAGTCTAATTGTTGAATTAAAAACAAAGTTTGGATTTGTTATCTTTTTTGAATGTTCCATGGGACTCAAGGTGGATTGGATGTGGTCTTTCATCACCACAGATGTAAACCCCTTCTATGACTCCTTTACCAGGTGGCAGTTTATCACCCTGAAAGAGAGAAAGAAGATAAAGATAAAGATAAACCACCAAGGTCTTCCACCTTGGTGGTTTTGGTATTAGTCCCTACATAAAACATTCTTTGTCAGAAAATTGCATTTATTCCTCTACAAGTGAGTACACCTGAGCGTGTTTCAATAAAGCTCTTCACAAAAAATGGATATGGTTTTCATTTATTTTCTTGCAGCTTTCCTCCTCCTCCTCCCTAAAGAGGAGGAGCTGTCTGAGGAGGAGTTACTGTGAATATAAATCTGCTCCTCCTTCTCTTCCTCCTCCTTCTTCTTGGCGCTCCTCCGGCGGCTCCTTCGATCATCTTTATCATGGGCTTCGGTGATCTGAAATCTTCCAGCGGCCTCTCGGTTCTGAACAACTTCCTGTCAGACCGCAGCTACATTGAGGGGTAAGCGCACTGAAGCCAGAGCAAAGTAGCAGAATTCCGGTATTTAAAGCTGTAGAAGCGTCATGAAGCCGTTGGCGCGGCTGCCATCTTGGCTCCCGCTAGGCCAACGTGCCTAATGGTTGCCAAGCAGATAAAAAATGTAATTATTGTTAAATATATGGCGATACGCATTTATGTTTTGGGATCAGTGCAGTGGAATCGGAACAAACCAGTGTCAAATCATTGTAAGGTGGCAAAAACGCTGGGGAATTACTTGCGCGGCCGCCATGTTGGCTCTGCGCTAGGCTAATGTGGCTAGGAGGAGGCGGATTAACAGCTAATATTCTAGTAAATTGGTTCGGAGTATCCGTCAATGGTTACCCAAGGGCTGACAACGGCGGATAAATATTGCAATAGTGCCCTGAAGTGACATTTAATTGTGTTTGGGCAAGTTACACAGCGCCAACGGCTTTATAGTGGCTCCGCTTTGCGCACGTGTACGTTCGATTTGCTGCCATGCGGGAGGAACTTCTGACAGGAAACCACTGCGACCCCCCCGGAGATTGCATCCGGGTACGAGGCCCCCGCGTTTATGGTTCGTTGTTGCATAGATCCAGAATCTACTCAGGACATTTTGTGTGTGTGTGGGTTTTTTTTTCCTTTTGCATATGGTTATTTATTAGATCCGCTCAAAGACACAAAGAGAAGAGCGTTAGTTGTTCAAATGATCCAATGAGAAAACTTTGGTTTAATGTGTAAGGTACTTGACAAATGACAGTATTATATTGATAAGTTCTTTTGGTTTTACTGAAATGTTATGATGTTGAAAAATGATGTTTAGTGTTTGAACAACAAATGTTACGGCACTTGAGTTCATATGGCAGCAGAACATTTAAATAAAAGTGACCTTTACACTACTCTTGAACTCCATTATTTGATTTTGCGTATACAATGTGATTTAATTGGGGAAAGCATGCGATGAATCGTTTAATGAAATTTAGTAGTTTGATTGATTCCAGGTCTAGATTTTTAAATGAATGGACCAATCAGAGGCTTCCTTTCTCTCCTCTCTGCGGCACTGTATGCGATCACCTACAATTTTGTGGAGGTGCACCAGTGTCTGCAGAGGTTGGGGGGGGGCATATCTGCGTCACAGTCTCCTTCACAACCGAAGGTACTGAAATGTTTTAACCAGTCCAGTTTGTCAGTGACAGCAGATGACACTGGAATTGCCATTTGTGAAGCATATTTAGTGAGGACTTAAAGATGAGGAATTGGCAGGTTTCAACAAAACTAGCCTGATATCTCACCTGAAAAGTCATCATCACAGTCGAGGTATAATAAATTACAATGAAGGAGTCATGTTCACATTGCTGGGCCCTGTTTTAGAAAGGAGGTAAAACAAACTTGAGTTTCTAGTTTCAGAATAGGTGTTCAGTTGGTTCAATCAACTCTGGGTATGTTGAACCTGAGTTACTGCAACAATTCAAAGTCATCAATGGAGCTCTGAAACATGATTTATCATGGCAACGTCAGGTAAACAGAAGAGATCCTCCTACACATCTTCAGTCAGGTGACTTTCCACAGAAATGAAAAACAGAAGCAGAGAAGACA
The DNA here is from genome assembly GCA_018398805.1 of Hirundichthys speculiger. NCBI lineage: Eukaryota > Metazoa > Chordata > Actinopteri > Beloniformes > Exocoetidae > Hirundichthys > Hirundichthys speculiger. The sequence continues at coordinate 54,268 of JAGFBZ010002000.1, read as the reverse complement.
GACAATTGTAGAATTTACAGAGCGAGTGAACATGCTAGATAGATAGATAGATAGATAGATAGATAGATAGATAGATAGATAGATAGATAGATAGATAGATAGATAGATAGATAGATATAGAACAAGTGTGAGATGGTGTTTCCTCACCATTCTTAATTTCTGTTTTTTTTTTTTTGTGTGTGTGTGTGGGGGGGTATTTGTGTCAATTGTTTGCTGTATTGTTTTTATGTAAAGCACTTTGAGCTGTTCCTGTTGCATGAAAAGTGCTCTATAAAAGTCTGATTGATTTGATTATATATTTGGTTTAAAAAAAAAAATAAGGAGCTTCAGTGGTTATATGGGTGCAGTCGATAGATCCAGTAACTCTGGGTGTTCCTTGTATTATTGATACATACTATAGGAGCTGGAATGAGACTAAATGGAGCCGAGTTAATGAGCTCTGACAGACTCAAAAGATACTCCAGCAATGCAGAATCAGAGGAAAAATGGACAATGAACTGCAATGACTCAGACTAGAGGTGCAAATACAAAATTAAAATGAATGTACTAAGGGCAACAATCACAATTTTTAATCATGATTAATAACATGATTTCCCTGATTAATCAAAAATGTATATGCAAATAAATTTAAAAATAGTGTAAAGTGCATTTTTATTTAAATGTTGTTCTACCTGGACCACAGTTCTGGTAGAACTGTTGCTGTAACAGCAACTATAACTGTTGCATGGTGGAGCCTAAAGCCTACTTTTGGATGGGGATCAATAGTGCGTAGTATGGGACCTTTTATTTTATAAATTGATCATTATTTAATTCGGGAAAAAGGGAAAAGTTGGCCAATTTCCATAGGTTCATGATTCAGATGAAGTTCTTACCACTTCAATTATAGTTCCATATTTGAGTTGTTCTTTTTGGGTTACTACTTCTATTTTGACTTGTGTGTTGGTAACATGTTGCCCCCTCCCCCCACAGGTTTGTTCCATCTCAGGCCGACGTGGCAGTCTTTGAAGCCATCGCTACCCCACCCTCAGCAGACCTGTGCCATGCCCTCCGTTGGTACAACCACATCAAGTCATACCACGACCAGAAGAACAGGTGAGGTCACTGGTGTCATTAGAGTGGAGTCTACTGGTGTGATGTCGTAGGATTAAGTCCCACCTCCATTCCATCAGTCTTCCAGGTGTGAAGAAGCCTCTGGGTCAGTATGGTCCCCCAGGAGTGGCTGACACCACCTCTGGCTCTGCAGCCAAGGATGATGACGATGATGACATTGACTTGTTTGGCTCTGATGAGGAGGTGAGGTCATTGTGATGTAACAGTGATGTCATAGATAAGCCTGCTGTTTCTGACCCTGGTCTGTCTGGCAGGAAGATCCAGAGGCCGCCAGACTGAAAGAGCAGCGCCTGGCTGAGTATGCTGCCAAGAAGGCCAAGAGTATGTAGCTGAAATTATCAATGCCATTGATAAGTCTCTGACTCATGATGATCATCCAAACACCATCTTTCGGCTGACAGCCTGATGGACACCTTCTTTCACCTGACAAGTCTCTGTCACCACTTTAAGGGTATCTCTGTGATGTTTCCTTGGAAATTGACTCTTCCCCTTCCTCCTTCAGAGCCCGCCCTCATCGCCAAGTCATCAATTCTGCTGGACGTAAAGCCGTGGGATGATGAGACGGACATGGCTAAGCTGGAGGAGTGTGTGCGCAGTATCCAAATGGATGGTCTGGTCTGGGGACAGTGTAAGATGCCAATTTATTGATCTGATTGTGTATTGATGGCAGTTCTGCAGAGGTGATGATCTAACTCACCATCTTTCGGCTGAAGACTGATGGACACTTTTGGGTCTGATACCTGCAGAAATAATTAGACTTTCTAACCTGCAGCTGACTTGACCAGCAAAACTATTAGTCTTCATTGTTAAAAACTTTTTTTTTCTTTTTTTTTGGTGACTGGATCCTGCAGCCAAGCTGGTTCCTGTGGGTTATGGTATCAAGAAGCTGCAGATCAACTGTGTGGTGGAAGATGACAAGGTGAGCTTCCTGCACTTGTTTCAGAAATGAGATTCAACAAACTGCCATTAATTTACAAAAAAAACCCCAATTGACAAGCCTGGAGATGAGACACTGAGTCTGTGGTTTCAAAATGGGGGTTTACAGTTGGTTCTGAGTATAGACTGACTTGATAAACCATAAAATGGCATCACCAATGGAGCTCCACCATGACAACACCAAGTGAATGGAAGAGATCGGAATCAACTTAACTTTATCCTCAGACTTTCCTTTGTTGAATTAGAGCTTTTTTTTTTAATTGATGCATACCTTTCCCATTCAGCATATCCCTCATGATGAGCAAATTGAGTTACCATGGTAACAGCATAAGCTACCTCAGTTTCTGAAACTGGTTTAATATAACCCTCCTCCTCTAGGCTAAGCTGTCTGGCTTTGAAATGGAAAGCTCAGGTTCCCTGATTTCATACTCAAGAGTTTGGCTGAAACGGGCAGTAAAAACAGCCAGTCTGTATCAGCAGTTATCAAATCAACGGGTCATCTCACTTTTGTACATCTGTTTTCAGGTGGGCACTGACATTCTGGAGGAGCAGATCACAGCCTTTGAGGACTATGTACAGTCAATGGATGTTGCCGCCTTCAACAAGATCTGAAAGATGTTAATAAAGAATTTTACTCAAGCCAAACTCGTCTGCCTTTTTGAGCTGAATTGTGGTCTGTACATACAGTGAGGACAGTGTAATTGTAGCCCTGGTTCGGGAGTTCTTGCACCTGGTTCTCAGCACATAAACCTTGGTGGAGTGTGTGTTGTTTTTTTGTTTTTTTGTTTTTTTTTCCTTAAGGCTGTGGCTATCTGAATATATTCAACAGCAAACATGTCTAAAATTTCAGTTGAAATGAAAAGGAAATTTCTGTTCTGAAATTGGTCAGCCTTGAACCTGAGAATCAGTTTTCTCTTTGGCTTCAATCTGGATAAAATGATGGCGGCTGCAGTACCTCTTCCGGCCGGCTGGAAGCAGCATATCGGCGTTGGCCCAGTTTGCCGGTGGACTGAAATTTGAGGGGAAGAAGAGGGGCCGGAAACGGGAGCGGAAGACCGCGAGAGGGGGAATAACCGGTCATCTGAGGAGCTGAGGTCAGCGCTGCAGGTAAACCAACCGATTATCGATCACCTTAAACCCGCAGGAGCAGCCCAGTCTGCTCTCTTGTTAGGATGACGGCGAGCTAACGACTGATCCGCACTGACGCAGCAGCGGCCTACCACGTCACCACCAGTCACCATGGTTACATCCCCAAAGACTGGTTTCTGCGCGCGATTAACTGATCCAAGAAGTTAGTGTAACCGCAAACGGAGACCTCCAAAGAGCGCGGAGCGGCAGCCAACCAAGACACAGCGAGAGCTCAAATTAGGTTAAACTCGGTTAAAACTCCAGTTTGTAAACGATTATGTGCTGGATCACGTGAAAAATAGCCAGCAGGTGAGTTTTGCTTCTGAAACTCGGGACATTTCTTAGCTTTTGGGGGACTACAACAAGTAGCTGTCTAGCTCAGTAGTTTTCCTGTTTAAAGTTCAATAAAATCTCAAAATAAAAGATATTCTACCTGATCTATAACTACAAAGTAGAAAGGGTTAAAAGACAAATACAGTTGCTCTATTGACCACTAGGGGCTGATTCAAAGTAAACAAGAGAACTAATAAGCCCCGTACAGAAAACAGTTGATTTCAGAGATGAAACAGATCTGCATCTCAACTCAATACTGGAAGTGTTCTTCATCTTTAGGGGATGCCACAGCGACTTATTAACTCCGTTAACCCTATCGTCTGCATCCGCTTCTCTCACTCGGACTATCTTCATGTCCTGTCACAATATAAATGCCTTGTAATTTTACAGCTTTCTAGGAGTACTTTGAGATTATTTCCACATTTAAACAATTGAATAGATATTATTTAAGAACATTAAGTTAACTTACTACAAAACAAAACATTAGCATCAACTCAATGCTAATGGATGTAACTAAAACCCAAAGTGTAGGTATCAGTCAAGACCAGGTACTTAAGTTGATATCAAAATGTGAAAAGTGATATCCGGACACCTCTGAGACAATGACCTTCGACCTGTGCTTCTCAATTATTATTTTTTCTGCTGCCCCCCCCCCCCCCCCCCCAAAAAAAAAAAAAAAAAAAAGTTGTTGAGTTGTTGTTGTCTTTAGTGGTATCTATGCTCAAGTATTTTACTTTTTTCCCCCCTTTGGTTATTACATATGTTTGCACAATTTGTATCATAAAGACACAAGATTTTGCATTTGTTAATATTGAAACATAAACCTGAGGTTTTAGAGAAATCATTAATTGTAAGGCTGGCTTATTTTGATGCCTTGTAGATGTAGAGCAAGTGCATTAATCACCGTAGTCACAGTGAAGCCAAGCGCCACATCAGCATCATCATATTTCCTCGTCTTAACTTTCTGGTGACTTTCGTTTGTCTCATTATCTCCGTCTCTTTCCGTCTTTCTTTTATCCCTGTTAATATTTTTCCGTGGTGTCTGTTGAAGGTTTGTTCGCTGCACTTCATATCTCCTGCTCGGTACTGTGTGTGCGCATGTCCGGGTACCTGTTGTGCCGTTTAATTGTATTTGCTTTATACTGAAAATAAACCTCAAATATAAAACGGTTGCACAATGTCACTACAAAATCCAATTAGACTACCAGAACAATCAACATTTACTTTCCACAGAAGGTAAATGTTGCACAAGATCTGCCTTGCCCTGCAATACATGAACACTACTACTTGTACTTAACCTGACATTGAAACTAAAACCATCTACTGTGTAGATGCTGATACACCTCAGAGCTCTTCACATTGTTCATCCCTTCACAGAGTCAGTCGAGCCAATAAAGTGGCTAAATATGCCACCAGTATAAGTTATCATCAGCCACTTCTTCAGGTCATCCAGGGCTTCCAGGCAAGATGGTGAACCGGGTGCATCCTAACTTCTGAGTGCTGTCTTCATGTCCCAATTTCTCATTAACCTGACCTGAATAAGTGCTGCTGTGGCCGGCCACGAATATGCGGTTAAAACTGACACTACAATAGAGGGTACTAAAAGAAAAGACCCCTTTTTTCCTGTAAAAGGCCAGTCAACTATCAAAAGAAGAGACTGTGATTGATGGTGACACGGGTGCTATACTGAATGCAATAAGAAAGAAATCTCTCAGGTGGATACTCTTAGTTCCCAGACACAGCAAAACTCCATCATGTTAACTAGCATGGCTAAAGTGGTGGAGTTCAATGTGGCACAGATAAAGGACTGTAAAACTCAGCTTCACTCCACGGAGCTTGAGGTGAAATGACACATTTCTCACCTGTAACTGACAAAACAATTAAAGAGATCATCTGCAGTCTGAGTCCATCAACCTGCTGCCTTGATGAGTTTTTAAAGTCTGTGCTGAGCAGTTTGTTACCACAACTCACTGAATTAACCAACATCTCACTTCAGACTGGAACATTCCCAGAGGCCTTAAAAACTGCTGCCATTAAAGGAGCCGTATGTAAGAGATCTAATAAAACGAATCATAAAATGACCTCGATATGTCAACAGACATTTAAAAATCATGTTCATTTCAAATACTTATGTCACAGACAACAGCACTCAAGCCAGGATATTCCCGTTTAAAAAGAGGAGTTGCAGCCCTCAACTGATGTTGATGTTGTCATTTTTTGTTTTGGCCTGAAGCGCCACCCTCCACCTATCTCCCAATCACGAAGTCAGTAGTGTTTCGGCATCCGGGTTGCCAGCTCGGCTCTAATTATCGCAGCAGCCGCTACGAACGTGTTGGATGAAAAAATGTCTAGCTTTCCAAAACCTAAAAGACCTCGTTATGAATCCGAGTTACGTCGTGACAAGGTCCGAAATAAAATAAGGATTTGTATAGGAGATGCTTTTGATAGATGGAGACGGCTGAAAGCGGAGAAGAATTTGAAGACAGACGCCAACGTTGCTGATTTTCTCCTGGACAGGTAAGATTCATAGCTAAATGTTTGGCTAACGCTAATTTACTTGGACAAGGTAACAGTGGTATACCGTGGTACCTCTACTTACGAATGCCTCTACATATGAAACTTTCAGGTTACGAAACGCCTCAACGGGAAAATATTTCCTCTAGTTATGAAAGATCAAAGAAAGAAAAGATCTTTCATAAAGCATTAAATATAATTAACAGAAAATAAACTTACTGTGTAGGACTCGTCGCTTGCCATGGCAGCCTACGTTCCTGCTGCATTCTGCAACCGACCTGGCAACCTCTGGTCGGGGAGGAGGGGGAGGGTACACGCCGCTCAATAGTAATTTGAAAGTGACTGCAGTACCAGTTTTGGCCATAATCTTACAAACGGCTCCTTTAAGCTTCGTCTAAAGAAAAGCAGTCTTGATGCCACAGTACTGAAGAACTAGCGGCCCATATCAAACCTGCCATTTCTTGAAAAAGTCCTAGAAAAAATGGTATATCAACAGCTTACTGACTTTCTCTTGTCCAACAATGTTTTTGATAGTTTTCAATCAGGCTTCAGGCCCCACCACAGTACTGAGACAACCCTGATCCAAGTGACAAACGACATTCGCCTGAACACAGATGCAGGCACAGTCTCAGTCTTAGTTCTGCTGGACCTCAGCGCTGCCTTTGACACAGTTGACCATGTGATCTTATTACAGAGATTCCTGGAAGCTTTTGACATTTCTTTGCTTTAGCACATGCCTGTATTAAATTAATGGATCATTAGCAGACCTGGATGACAAGCTGATGGTGCTCCGTTCATTTGAATCAGGTGTGCTAACACAGGAAAATATCTAAAATGTGCAGGACAGCGGCCCTCCAGGGCTGGAGTTGAACACCTGTGGGCTAAAGTGATGACAGTTAACTATTAACCACGGAGAGCTATCAGTCAAACATACAGTTTGCAGCCAGGAAGTCAGATTATCTGACTTCCTGGTTGGATCAAATTAACAAGGCAGATGTTGCTGCTTGGTAAATATTCTGAATTGCTTCTTTTCTTTGTTAAACTTGAGCAGAGGTAGATTCAGGCAAACTGCTTTTCTCATTTCAGCAACATTAGTCTAATGATAGACAGATGACATGCTTCAAAACATTAGATATTTGTTGTTCTCAAGGCAGGTATCAGGATTTCAGACTGAATAAAATAACAGATTTTTCTTTTGCTGCGGTGCATTCAGGTAAAGATCAGGACACTGGTTCACAGACGTCTGCTTTATGTTTGCAGGCTCATGGACTCGGAGCATCTGTCTTGGTTACCATTGGTTTCAGTATGGACTTCCCTCTTTGGAGAGATTCTCCACTGACTGCTCAGGATGTGGGAAGAGTCTCAGCCTGGCCCATCCAGGTGCCAGCAAAGCAGCCAGGGTTACTGTGGCTACTGCAGAGTCCTGTACAGTAAACTGGACCAGGTATACACACATCTGTGTCTTATCATGTGACTAAGCTCCTGAATCACTTGAATTACGTGCTGATGATGTCATCATGTCTGTGTCTCAGCACCTGTCCAGCCTGAGACACCTGGATTCAGTTCGAAAGTCCTCCAGAGGCTCCAGCACTGTCCCCTCAGACAGCAGCCGCATTGGTTGGACCCTGCTGGAGCGGTTCTTATCAGATGTCCTGGAGCACCACCCACACCTTTACCACGACCCCAGGTAGGTAAAGAGAACATACACACACTGCTATCAAAACCCCAGGTGCTTGAAACAGATACACTCACTCCACTGCCACAACCCCAGGTAATCCCACGCCTCTACCACAACTCCAGGAACATAAATCAAACTCACAGGTGTCTTAGATGTTTCTATGATCTCAAGTGTGTGACACACCTGTTCATCTGCATTCAGAACTTTTCAGAACTTGTATTTGTGTCTCCTCAGGCCATCACATGCTGACCTTCCTCCTGTCTCCACCCTACCATTGCCAAGAGCGGAGCTTGTTGAGCTCCATTTCTGTGACAATGACAGCCCATCTCCAGGTACCCGTGAACATCTGCCCAGCTCTGACAATGCATCCTTTAAGGCAGCCAATCAGGACAAAGAGCGTAGCGCCCACAGCCAATCAGGAGAGGAGGCCTTTCAGGGGAGGCTTTCTTCACCAGTCAAAGAACAAGAAGGGTGTACATGGCAAATACAACCTGAAGCTTTAACTCCTTCAGCTCAGTGTCAGGCTCCGCCCCCCATCCACAGGAAAGCCCACAGGAAGACCAACAGAAGGAAAGCCAGCGAGTCCTCATCCTCTCAGACCCCCAGAAGTGGAGCTCCCCAGTCCCGACACTTCCTGAGTTTCAGTCATGATCTGGTGTTCCAGAACCCCACAGGGTCGAGTTCCTTAACACCCACAGAAGCCAGACCTTGGAGGAGCTGGCAGAAGGAGAGGAGGGAGGCTCAGAAGGAGGAGGCTTTTTCCTCAGACCACACAGACTCCCTGGATCGCACCATCGAGGAGGTGGGTAGCACTGACAAACAGGAAGTGGGTCAGTTGAATAGATGGGAATTGGCTTGCTCAAACAGGCGGGAAGCGTGTTGCTCTTATAGACAGGAAGTGAGTCGGTGCAACAGATGGGAAGCGAGTCATTCTAACAGACAGGTATTGGTTTTGTTGTTGATCATCTTATCTTCACTAAACACCTTGTGAGTCCTCAGGTTATCCAAATGTGTTGCCATGACATCAGTTTCACTCCGCATAACCAAGATGAGACGGGGAGCCTCCATCTCAGCCTTCCTGTTTCCTTGGAAACCCAGAGTGAGGGCTGGGACTCAACTGTGCAGGTATTGGTTTGTCAGCTCGAGGTATTTCATCTTGTTACGGGTTCTGATGCCAGGTGTGTCTCTGCAGGTGGTCTTCCAGGTAGACAGGGCACCGACCACCACACCTGTCCAGGTGACTCAGATGGAGCCGCGGGACCTCAGCCATCTCATGGATGTCCAGATAGACCTGGAGGACCAGGTATACTCTCACCAGCTGGACTACGCCCTTCACAGTGACCTCAGAGCAGGAGGTGGGGCCCTGCAGGATGAGGGATTCTGGGCTCTTCCCATCGAGGAGGTTCTGCCAGTCCCACAGCACATCCCCCAGTCGTTCAGGGGGAAGTCCTGGACCCAGATTGAGCAGGAGGATCAGGAGAAGGTGGAGCGGCTGGTCCAGCAGTTCCGACGAGGAACATTCTGCTGCTACTTTGACTCAGAGTCGCTGGCCAGGTGAGCCAGGTGACATTCTCACAGATAACACGTTGTGGAGCACATGTTCATGCTCATGTGTCATCACAGGTTTGGTAGGAGGAACCGCAGTAAGAAGATCCAGGAGCCAGATCCAGGCATCCTGTCTTTGGTGGAGCAGGACGACAATGACTCTGCATATGAGAGGAAGAGGAAGAGGCAGAGTTTCAAACTGGCATCCAGGTGTCAGGTGAGTCAGACAAGCTCTTTCATCTTCTCTGTCTGGAAGCAGGCATTTAACCTGGTTCTGCTCCCTCAGGTGGTCAAAGTCAGTCACAGCACTCAGACCATACGACTCGTCGTTCCGGCTGTACAAATGGCTCCAAATGTTCTGCCCAGCAGTGTTCCCGCTGCCAATCAGAGTGCAACAGAAAGGACACCTGAAATGCAGACATGGCGTAGTCTCCCTTCATCATACTCCAACATCGTCTCACCTGTGCAGCCTTGCACCTCGCTGGTCTACCTGCTCTGTTCTCCTTCAGGCTCCTCCCCCACCACACCAGAAGGCTCTGCCCTCAAGCGTTGCAGAAAGAGGCGACGTCCTCTGGAGCTGCAGCACTTAAAGTTAACATACAAACCACTTCCTGTCCGTTTCTATGAGCCCAGAACCAACCGCATTCTGAGGACTCCTCCTAAAGGCCTCACCAGGCACTCAGGCTCGGCCTCCTCTGGCCCCCCACCACCATGTGTCCGTCAGCTGTTTCGAAGTCTGAGTCCAGACCTGAACACAAACCGGAAGCTGGGCCAGGTCTCCAAAAGTGATGCTGTCGTCCGGAGCATGCTCAGTAGAGATGCTCAGACCGACGTGGGCAGAAGGCGGCGAAGGATGCCGCATGCCCCGTCTCCAGCCCAAGACAGGTCAGAACGGGTAAGCAGAGACAAGACACAGCCCAGTCCTTCCAAGAGAAGATCCACAATTCAACATCCGCCCCAGCAGCCCAGGAGAGAGGGCCTTCGACCCAGCAGGCAGCTCCTCAGCTCCACAAACTCCACCTCTCTACCATCCCGCCGAGGAAAAGGGCAGAGGGGGCGTGGCTGTAAGAGGACAGGGAGGTAGCAGCATACCTGTCCAGGATGACATTCCTGACATGATCATTAGCCACTTTCCCACTCTGGAACCAGGTAGGGCCAAGGTTTACATGTGTTACACGGGTTATTAACCCCTGGCTTCAACTCAGAGAAAACTCCATCCTGTTCCTGCTGATAGCCTTGCTGACTAACCCTCTGACCCACCCATAAAGGTGTGTCATGGTGGAAACATCCCCCTCCATTTCTTTGCATGTGGTATGATATCCATAGTATGTGATTCACAAACTATTAAAAAATGTTTCGGTTAATGAACTGAAGAAAATTACTTCCTGAAACACTGTTTACTTCACTGGTCGATTGTTTATGCAGTTTAGCCATGGTTAGCATATGGCCAACTAACCAACAGTAAGCACACTCTTATCTTAGCAGCAAGCGAGCTACTAAATGCTGAGAGATATAGGACTGCAAAACGCTCCCTCCAACCTTCACTCTGGTTTCAGCCCCGTTTGGCCACTTAGAAAAGTGACGTTAGAAATCAGGGGACACAACAGTCTTAATTTGGCTCTGGTAAGACCTAGAAAAACAACTGGCCTGGCTCAGTTTGAGTAAGCTCAGCTTTGGCTCTACAATGGGAAAGTGGCTAATGATTGACTGTAGCAGGTCTGAGTTTATACAGTTCATGTACAGTAGTCTGAAGGTGAAAAAAAAATCGACCTATAAGTGATTGTGATGAGATCATTGACAGATTGGAGCATGTTTAAATTTATAAACTTCATGTATGGGAGTCTGGAAGCAACAAAAATCAGCTGTGGGGCACTCCTTTTAAAGATACACTTGCTTGTGTAATTTCCACCTAACCATGAGACACATTTTTTCTATTATCATTTGGTCATTAATATTGAGTTTGCATTTCAGATATATTAGACATTATTTTTATACTTTTTTTTATATATCTGAAAAGACTTTGTATCATGAAAGTAGAAACGACAAACATGATTATTGGATTTATAAGTTTAATAGTTTTACACATAAAATTGATAATTTATTCATCATGAAATTCAGAAATTCTAATTCTACTTGTCATGAATACATTTAACACCTTTTCAAAATTTTTATTTCACAAAAAATTAATGCTGTTGACACAAAATGGCCATTTTTTAGATGATAACTGGCAGCTCTGTGTATCTGTACGCTTACAGGTAATTTGATACTTTTTCTACTATCATGTTTATTTCCAGATAAATAAACGTTTTCTAACCCGAGTCACCTGATCATTTTGTTCTCACAGCGTCCACCAGGTGGTGTATAGCGCTTCCAACTTTCTCTGCTGCCTCCCGAAGCTCCACCCTCTGCCTTTCACCTGTACACAGTTAAACATTTGTTAAACACACCTGTCTAACTTTTTGCGTCTCACCTGTCCATCTATGCCTCACCTGTATCTCCTCTGCAAGTGTTTCTCACCTGTGTCTGTCTCATTAAACTGTCTCACTTGTCTGTCTGTATCTCACCTGTCCTCCTGTCTGTCCATCTGTCTCTCTCCATCACTGTCTTCAATGTGTCCACAGTCTCCTGCAGCTGCTCTTCTAGACTACATATCCCACAGTCCTCTTCTTCAGTAAGACAGAAGTTGTCTTCTTGCAGCCCCACCTCCTGAGACCCACCTTGCTCTCTGCCTGGATAGAAGTAACGCATGTCATCATCAGGCTCTTCCTCTTCACATAGACCATTGTGTGACAGAGTGGAGTCCTGGACGATTGTGGGAGTTGGAGTTTCCTCATCTTCCTCCTCCTGGTCATCTTCTGTGTCTCTTTGATGGTCAGTGGTTGCCATCAGAAATCCTCCATCTATTTTTTCCTCATCAACCCTCTGAGGCATGTGTTTGATGTGTTGCTGAGCCTCCATATTGTTCAGAGCCTGATGCAGAAAACCAACAGAAATAAACTACATCCACCATGAACTCAAGCAGCCAAGCTCTGCTGTGAGAGGGCTCTGTGTTACCTGTGTGAGCATGTCCTGCAGCCGGGTATTGTCCTGTCTGAGCATCTCCACAGTGGCCTCCACCTGAGAGCACCTGTCGTCCAGGAGGCCATGCTCTGATTGTACAGCATGTCTAAAAGCCTGCAACTGTTGCTCCATGAGCCTGTAGAGAAACTAAGAGCGTGATAGACACAGATGCTAACCATTCTCTGCTCAACCCTGGTTTTCAGACTCACCACTTGTCTCTCAGCAGGTTCTGGACTTCGGTCCGTACTGCCAACGCCTACAACAGGAAACACGTCTTACACATGACAGTCGGTCACATGACAGAACGTCCAGAGACAGTGAAGTCATTACCTGCTCATCTGTTGGCCCCTTGTCTGTTTGGAGGGCTTTGGACAAGCCCTCCAAACCAAGTACAAGTCCTGTACTTGGTGCAGAAGGGGGCTGCACCAAAGCATCATGGGAAGTATCTAAGTCAGAGGAGTGGCTAAGAGCTGAGACAGTCAATAGGGTCAAAGCATCAGAGGTCAGTGGAGCACTGTGGAAAAGCAAAAGTAAGACAGACCTCAGAGATTTACCTTCTCTCATCCCCTTTCCACACCTGTCTCACCTGGTCTGGATCTCCCCTTGCTCTGCCCACATCAGGGTCCTTCTCCCATCATTGTCTCTACGAGTGTATCGCCGTGGCAATAACGCATGACGAGCGTTGTGCACAAATGAGGTCAGAGACTCTCTCCAGGTGGGCTAACAGATATTAAAGACAACAAGGTAACGGTGAGAGCTCTGCCCAAGAGGCTACATCAGGTGCTTTGGGTTGAATTCAGCAGTAACAGTTATCAACCAAAAATACAAATCATTGGAACAATGTCAATACAAGTCAGAAATACAGTACAACAATAAAAATAGTGATTTAATCATTAAGAATCATCACATTCTACTGATGGAAAAAACAACTTAAGTAATTGATTTTGCACACTAATATGAAAATGTTCAACAATTTAAAAACTGATGTCTCGAACATCTATACCAGAATGAAAGTGTCTGGTTTTGTTTTTAGCACCTGTTTAATTAACACCACTCAGTTTGTTTCATTCCCTGAGGGAGCACATCTTCCACAGCTCTTCTATAGCTTTTTCCCTATTACTCGCAGTTTTTTCTGTCCTCTTACATGGCTTGGGGTTTTTTGATGAGAACTGTAAGAAATATCGGGTGAAACTTGAGGAATGGGCACTTCATTCTCAAGAGATATGGGAGGTGTGCTTTCAGCTATATAACTTTGTATCTTCTCTGTTCTTATCACTGGCTCTTTTGTTTCTTTGGTTGAATTTCAACTGTAATTTTTTGGATCTTTGTTCCTGCTTAGATAATTGTGAGATTCCTTTCAGTTTTCCTGTCTCTTCTGTTTTTGTATCTCTCTTTTTCTCTTTTCAGGTACTTCTGGTATTTTTCAGGGTCTTTCTTGATTTAATCTCTGCATTTTTTTTTTTTTTTTTACCATTGTGCTGTTTTAGCTAAGACCAAGTTGATATCTTGAGAAAAGAATAATGTAAACTAGAAAATTCCTCAAGAAATTTTGAGATGTGCATGCCCGCTTGCAGCACATTTATTGTCGCTTGCTGCTGCTTAATGCACGTCCGTCTTCAGAGCAGGGTCATGTTTGGACGTGTTACCTGTTACGCTCTTATGCAACATTTCCATGAAGCCATAAAAGATGACAGTGAAGTTGGTCTCATAATATTATTATTAGAATGTAAAACAGCATTTCCAAAGTACTGAAAATCCTTCAACATAAGTCTTTGAGCAAAAACAACTTGTGCCTCTGGCTAGTCATATAAGAAACAGTCCTATTACTCACATGAGATTCAAGATTAACTTTGTATAATAGCATATGGAGTAAAAATCATTGGATGCTTTTAGAGTAAGTTGATTGAAGACGTCCAAATAAAACGTGTTATATTCGAACACTAAGTGCTTATTATTATTTATTTTCAGACTATTTGTTTTAACTGATTGTTTTATCTCATTGTAAAGCACTTTGAGTTGCCTTTGTGTATGAAATGTCCTATACAAATAAAGTCGCCTTGCCTTATGACAAAAAAAACACAAACTTTAAGTTGAATAGAATACACAAAGGCAACTCAAAGTGCTTTACAATGAGATAAACAATCAGTTAAAACAAATAGTCTGAAAATAAATAATAATAAGCACTTAGTGTTCGAATATAACACGTTTTATTTGGACGTCTTCAATCAACTTACTCTAAAAGCATCCAATGATTTTTACTCCATATGCTATTATACAAAGTTAATCTTGAATCTCATGTGAGTAATAGGACTGTTTCTTATATGACTAGCCAGAGCCACAAGTTGTTTTTCCGTTATCAAAGTAATCGACACAGACAGAGAAAGCCTGTTTGACTCAGCATTTTTAGGTCCCGAACAAATCGTCATAATTCAAAAACTAAACATGTTTTTGACATCATTCTTTCACCGTGAGCGCCACAAGGCCTTCAGCAAGACAGCGATGTAACTTTTATGTGGTAAATGTCTACCATTTTTGAATTAGAGCATTTAAAAAAAAACAAAAATTTAAGATCTTAGAGCAGGTCCTTTAGACCTTTTTATAATGGAAGTCAATGGGGATGAAAACAGGCATCAGCCACCAATTAAGTGTATTTGACAGAAAATTAAAGGTCACACAGTAACCAAAGTAACACCAGATGAAAATAGACAAAAATACATACGTTTTGACGTATAATTTATGTAGGTTGAGCGAAAGATGGAGACATTACAGATGATTGTAACAGAAAGTTTGATTTTATGAAAAGCCAGAGTGGAGTGATGACATCACTAGAGTGGAGAGATGCAGAGACATTTCTGAAAAATCATAAAACGTAAATCGCGATATCTCAAAAACTATAAATCACAGCGACACGTGGTTTCACTATGTCATAGTCCAAAGTCTTGTGACCCGTTTAAAGTTTGAATGGTGTCTCTGCGATAAAATATGGCTGAGCTATAGAGCTCCAAAGAGGGCTGGGTTTTGAGCTGATTTGAGCAGATTTGCTCGGAATCCGTCAAAATCCCATTCATTCCTATGGGACGATTTTCACCGTTTTTGGCATCTAGCGTCACCACAGTAACACTTTTGACAGAGAAAAGTAATAGCACACATCGCACGGTCGAGACCTACGTTTTGATATATTTCATGCATGTGTGCACCTTACGGTTATGCCCCTATTAATTGACGAAAAATGATGCGGAATAAGAAAAAAAAAAGGGAAACCCATCCTGGATACTAATATACGCCTTCTCGAACGCGTTTTTTGTCGTTTTCTCAGTCGTTTTTTTTTTTGGATTTTTATAGCAAGGGCGGTGTAACCCAAGATGCCCTTGCGAAGCAGAGGGCCATTTTACTGCATAACAATATGTGCTGCCAATGCATTGGCATGCACATAATTATGACTGGTCATGTAATGGACGTTAAGGTGACAGGGATAAAGGGGGGAGGAATGTCATTCAGACTCAGTAAAGGTGGTATGGCAGTAATTTATTGAGCTGATTTTTACTGGAATGTTTTTACTAGAGTTTTATGAAATCGAAGTGTTTGCAGTGTTTTATTGCATGGTTTTATTTGAGTTGTGTTTTAAGTTTGCTGTGGTCAGATGACTTGAACTGTCAATGGACTAAAACTGCTCACCTGCCAAAACTGAGCCAAAGCTAATTGACAGATCGGAGTGTGGCTAATCAGCTAATGCCTGCCAGCTGTGTCAGACAGCTTATTAGGAAGCCTCAGCAGTCTGAAGCGAGGGGGAGAGCCGGGTGGAAGTTCTGGACTCGCGTTTGCTGACAGGACGTATCCTACAGCCTGGGAGAGGCGGCCTGCTCCGGACACTATTCAACGCTCTCGAATATAGCAATTGAGGGAAGTGGTAACTTTTAATGTACAGCCTGTGATCCTTCACCCCCTGATTGCATGAACCGCATGTGCTGAATCTACCCCTTGTTCTGTGCCGAGGTTGGTGGAGTCGGAGGACCGGGACCGAGACAGATGCCCACACGTTTCTGAAGGCTGGTGTATCCGGGTCGAAAGCACTCGTCTGGTGAAGTGGAGTCTTCAAGCACAGAACATTTTGACTGAGCTGCCACTACGGGAAGTCTTGTTGGAGTACGCTCCCCCACAGCTGATATATGGACAGACGCAGCGCTTCACAGAAACGGGACAGCGTATGTTGAATTCCAGCTTGCCCTGTTGCATTGGACTGGTGGACGAACATTGAATTTTAGCTCAATTTTAGATTTTACATTTTAATACTCTGTTTTAAAATTAGTGTCAATAAACTACGTTTATTTGGGAATCTCTGTCTTTGTGCTGTGTTGGTGTGGCTGGGAATCCGAACCTGTTAAATTGAGCGTTACATTTTTGGCGTTGTCGGCAGGATTCCCTTTTCCACACCACACAGTATAGGATGGAAGATGAAAGTTGGGCTCAGCCTGTGGCTGCAGAATCAGTTGAGCCTAGAGTATTCCAAGAAAATGGGGCCATGCCAGGAAATGCTCATGTTAACCAGCCAGTGATAAATGTAATGATGATGCCTTGGTTTATGGGGGTCCCATGGATCCCAAAATTTAATGGTGAGCAAAATAAGATGAGCTTTTCAGAATGGAATGGGCAAATTCAGGCAATGCTGAGGGCACAAGGTCTAAATGAAGAACAGAAAATTGATTTTATTTTTGGGGCTCTGGAGGGGGAGGCAAGGAAGGAAGTGCGGTTACTAGACCCAACCAAACGTAGAACTAGTGCAGCCATTCTGGAAGAGCTAAAGAGATTATATGGACGTGTAGTTCCAGTAGCCCAGCTGCATGCACAGTTTTTTAAATGTCACCAGCAAGAGGAGGAAACTGTTACGGCATATATTCTCAGGCTCAGGGAAATTTTCTCCTCATGGTGAGAGCAGGAACTAGATGGATCCGCCCAGGATGAAACAACCATGCGAGATCAACTTGTCCTGGGTTTGAGGCCTGGCCTGGTACAGCAGGAACTACAGCGCCAGGTGCGTAGAAACCCCAGAATGACCTTTAGTGAGGTGTCTAGTGAAGCCAGAGCATTGGTAGCAGAATGTAGAATGGAAGTTGCCTGTGCATCACGCATCACAACGCCACAGCCTCAACCAGCCATGACCACTAACTTGGAGGAGTGGAAGGAGACAGTAAGGGCTGAACTAAAGAAAGAGATGCAAGATCAATTGTCTGTCCTTAAGGAGACTCTCCGAGAAGAGATTCAACACCAATTGGCCCCACAAAACGCTCCAGTTGGGCACAGAGGTCCATCCCCGCCCCCTAGAGGTAGAGTTCAGGATGGTCGCTATGCTCCACCCCTCAGACAGAGGTTTGAGTGGGACTCACAGGGCCAACCCATTTGTAGAGGCTGCCGGGAAGCAGGCCATGTCCAGAGGCACTGCTCACGTGAGAGACGGCAGTTAAACTAGTAGCCCCAGCTGCTGAGAGCCAAGCGGTTGGGGAGCAAGATCAAAGAAATCAAACTAACAAACCATCCATGGTGGGACCATGTCCAGGGGTTGAAATATTGATTTCAGGAGTGAAAGTGCCCTGCTTGCTTGACACAGGCTCACAAGTGACACTTTTTAGTGAATCTTTCTTTCAGAAATGGCTGAGTGGGGTGCAGAAGCAGAGCCCACAAGATCTACACTGGCTTACCTTGAAGGCTGCCAATGGATTGCAGATCCCCTACACTGGCTATGCCATCTTAGATTTTTCGGTTGGGGGAGTAACCATACCAGGTAAAGGGGTCATCATAGTCAAGGACGAGTGTCTGAACTCTGAAAGAGGTATTCTGGGGATGAATGTTATTTCACACTGCTGGAAAGAACTGTTCCAGGGGGTTCATCCTGGGCTGACAGTGTTTGGTGCCACCATGTCCGAGGCCAAAGGAGAGTGGGAACGTGCTTTTTCTGTCTGCAGGAGGGTGTCTCTGGCTGAACCACCAGATGAGCAGGTTAGAGTGGCCCGGCTGACCCGCCAAGATCCAGTCTATGTACCCCCAAACAGCGAGATGGTGCTCTGGACCCACCTTCATGGAACCAAGATCCCAGCGGATTTCTGTGCCTTGGTCGAGGGACCGGAAAGGGATGATGAGTGGCACGGACTGTCACCCGGGTGGTAAGAGGACGCCTCCCCATACGGGTATGTAACCTGAATCCTTACCCCATCTTAATACCTCAACGGTGCCCCCTTGCACATGTGATACAGGTTGATCCAACCCAAATCCATGGGAAAAAGGACCTAGTGCTGAAGGCTTCAGACCCCGGTGTGGTAGAAGTGGATGTCCAGGTGAACCACATCAACCTAGAAGACCAACATCCGGTCACGCTACTGAAATGTGAGGGGCTGACAACAGAGCAACAGCAGAAGATGGACTCCCTGTTACAGCGATGGAAGGGGGTCTTTGCAGCAGGAGAGGAGGATTTTGGACGGACTAGTGCTGTTCACCACTCAATTCCTACTGGCTCAGCACCACCTAGCAGAGAGCGCTATAGGCCAATTCCACCTAGCCTCTACCCAGAGCTGAGAGGGCTCCTCCAAAACATGTTGGATAAGGATGTCATCAAGGAGAGCTCTAGCCCATGGGCAGTGCCAATCGTCCTAGTGAAGAAAAAGGATGGCTCATGGCGCTTCTGTGTGGATTATAAGAAGCTTAACGCGCTCACCCACAAAGATGCATACCCCTTACCCAGGATTGAGGAATCTCTTACCAGTTTAAAACAAGCCTCGTGGTACTCGACACTCGACCTCGCCAGTGGCTATTGGCAGGTGGAGGTGGATCCAAAGGATTGCGAGAAAACTGCATTCACCACCCCCATGGGCCTCTATGAATTTCAAAGAATGCCTTTTGGTCTCTGCAATGCGCCAGCAACCTTTCAGCGCTTAATGCAGCGGTGCCTGGGAGGACAGGTGAACGAGTCCCTCTTGATCTACCTGGATGATGTTGTTGTGTATTCTCTGGACTTTGAGACCCATATTGCACATCTCGAGCAAGTCATTGGGAAGTTGGCAGCTCATGGCCTGAAGTTACAGCCTCATAAATGTCACCTGTTCCAGCGGAAAGTCACTTACCTTGGCCATGTCATCTCCAGCGATGGTGTATCCACTGACCCAGAAAAGACTGCTGTTGTAAGGGACTGGCCTATCCCTTCAACCATCAAACAGGTACGGTCATTCCTTGGGTTTGTGGGTTACTACCAGCGGTTTTTACAGGGCTTGTCTAAAATTGCAGCACCCCTGCATGCTCTGCTAGTAGGTACAGCCAGCATGCAGAAAGGAAAAAGTGCCCTTGATTGGACTCCAGACTGCCAGGCAGCATTTGACACCTTGAAGACTGTGTTGGTGAGTGCCCCAGTTCTGGCCTTTGCAGACTTTTCCAAGCCATTTCACCTGTACACTGACGCTAGCCTGGGAGGTTTGGGGGCTGTGCTAGCACAGGTACAGGAGGGTCGAGAGAGGGTAATTGCTTATGCCAGCAGAAGTCTAAACCCTAATGAGAGGAATGACCAGAACTACAGTTCTTTCAAACTGGAATTTTTGGCTCTCAAGTGGGCTATCACTGAAAAATCTCCAAGTCTGCATGCAAATTCAGAGAGGTCATTACAGAATGCTGGATGGTTCAGAATGACCCAGTCTCAGTAGGAAACAGTTGCCTTTAAACATCACATGAAAACATCAGGACCTTGGATAAGTTCTCTAGACGTCTACGCGTCAAACTTAGCAGACTTGTCGGAGCCAGAATGATACAAAACTGTGGCCTTCGAACACGCAGGAATCGAGACCAGAAGTCATGGACTCATGACACAGCACTTTAGCTCAAAATGCAATTTCTGACATAACAATCCCTACTTTTGCAGTTGCTGATAACAATCTGACATAACAGTGGCCCAGTTGGCCAATTTTGACTTCGAACTGAAATATCGTCCTGGTATTTCCAACTGTAATGCTGATGCCTTGTCAAGATTGCCACAGGAGACCGGCCACATCCAGCAGGCACATGTGACTGGGGAAATAGCAGCAGTGGAGCTGGAGATTCCCTCAGAAACCGGAGATGAGTGGAAGGACTGGCAGGACAATGATCAAATCCTGGAACAGGTAAAGCGGTGGGTAGCAGCAGGGCACCTTCCAGGACCAGAGCGCCAGAAGACAAGCGAGCCCATAATACGACGCCTTCTGAGGGAATGGAGCAGACTTCATATCCAGGAGGGTGTGTTAAAGCGGAAAGCCCAAGACCGCCACTCTGGGTTGAGTCTCACCCAAGTTGTGGTACCCACCAACCGGGCCCGTGAGCTGTGGGAGAAGTACCACAGAACATCTGGCCACATGGGTGTGGCTAAGATGGAAGGCTTACTAAGGAGAACCTTCTATTGGCCAGGGATGGGTGCTAACCTACGGGAATGGGCATCTGACTGTGCAGGCTGCATTCAGCAGAAAAGAGGCCAAGAGGTAAGGGCACCCATGGTGCCTATTTTTACATCATACCCCTTAGAGACTGTCTCAATGGATTATTTGTCTTTGGGTCATCATGGTGATGCATACCCCTATTTGCTGGTGATTACTGATCTGTTCTCCAAGTATGGATGGGCCATTCCTACAAAAGACCAGACAGCAGCCACCATGACACATGCTCTTTGGCGCCATCTTATCCAGCCATGGGGGTGCCCAGAACGCATCCTCACTGACCAAGGTGCAGCCTTCGAGTCAGCCCTGGTTGCATGTTGCATTGTGCAGCCTTTATGGATGTTCAAAAATCAGGACTACACCCTACAGGCCTCAAGGAAATGGGGCCTGTGAAAGATTTAACAAGACTCTTTTGTCTCTCTTAGGCGCACTGAGTCAAGAGGACCAAGTACACTGGCCGGATCATTTGCCCCCCCTCCTCCAGATGTACAATAACACCCCTCATGAGACGACAAGGTTGACCCCCCACTTCGTCATGTTTGGCCGACATGCCCGCCTCCCCATAGAAATGGCTGTAGGAGCACCTCCGCTGACACAAAGACATGACTTGGAGGGTTGGGTTCACCAACACAACCAGTGCCTACAAAAGGTCTACCAACAGGTGGCACTAGCAACGAAAGAGAATAGGAGGCAAGACAAGGAAAGGTATGACCAGAGAGCAAAGCACCTCCCCTTGTTGCCTGGAGAAAGGGTGCTGTTGCGCAACTTCCGTCGCCGAGAACAGGGCAAACTGGCACCTCACTGGCAGCCCCAACCTTATGTGATCCTGGCTCAATCGCGCCCAGGCCTGCCAGTCTTCCAGATCAGGCCAGAGGGTAAAGAAGGTCCCGTTAGGACAATTCACCGGAACCATCTCCGGCCTTGCCCTTGCAACCCCCCAGTGGAGCCACAAGCTCCAGAGACTGAAATGACTAACCCTGCCTTTTTTCTGCTGCTCAACTCCCCAGACCCTTATTTTTTGTGCCAACTGCAGCTCTTCCTCCTGCAACCCCAGGACAGAACAATGCAGTAGCACCTCCCCTAGGGACACCGGCAGGACGAGAGCCGATGGACATACTCCCCCTGAGAAGGTCAGTGAGAGAGAATAAGGGTAGGCCTCCAGATAGGTATGGACATTAGGACCTCGTCGGGACGACAGGTGAGAAAGGGGGGAGGAGTGTAATGGACGTTAAGGTGACAGGGATAAAGGGGGAGGAATGTCATTCAGACTCAGTATAGGTGGTATGGCAGTAATTTATTGAGCTGATTTTTACTGGATTGTTTTTACTAGAGTTTTATGAAATCGAAGTGTTTGCAGTGTTTTATTGCATGGTTTTATTTGAGTTGTGTTATGTTTGCTGTGTTCAGATGACTTGAACTGTCAATGGACTAAAACTGCTCACCTGCCAAAACTGAGCCAAAGCTAATTGACAGATCGGGGTGTGGCTAATCAGCTAATGCCTGCCAGCTGTGTCGGACAGCTTATTAGGAAGCCTCAGCAGTCTGAAGCGAGGGGGAGAGCCGGGTGGAAGTTCTGGACTCGCGTTTGCCGACAGGACGTATCCTACAGTCTGGGAGAGGTGGCCTGCTCCGGACACTATTCAACGCTCTCGAATATAGCGATTGAGGGAAGTGGTAACTTTTAATGTACAGCCTGTGATCCTTCACCCCCTGATTGCATGAACCGCATGTGCTGAATCTACCCCTTGTTCTGTGCCGAGGTTGGTGGAGTCGGAGGACCGGGACCGAGACAGATGCCCACACGTTTCTGAAGGCTGGCGTATCCGGGTCGAAAGCACTCGTCTGGTGAAGTGGAGTCTTCAAGCACAGAACATTTTGACTGAGCTGCCACTACGGGAAGTCTTGTTGGAGTACGCTCCCCCACAGCTGATATATGGACAGACGCAGCGCTTCACAGAAACGGGACAGCGAATGCTGAATTCCAGCTTGCCCTGTTGCATTGGACTGGTGGACGAACATTGAATTTTAGCTCAATTTTAGATTTTACATTTTAATACTCTATTTAATACTCTATTGACTTTTATCTCAATTTTAGATTTTACAATTTTAATACTCTGTTTTAAAATTAGTGTCAAACTACGTTTATTTGGGAATCTCTGTCTTTGTGCTGTGTTGGTGTGGCTGGGAATCTGAACCTGTTAAATTGAGCGTTACAGTCACTCTTCAATTAAGTATCAGAGGGAACTAGCAAATAAATCAATAACAAATTAAGCTAATATATGACTATAATCGCCACCTTAATGTGGTGGAGGGGTTTGTGTGTCCTAAATCATCCCAAGACTCTGGAATCAGCAGGCAGGTATCAACATGCCAAAGGGGCTGCATCCTCGACGGTCTCTGAGGTAAAAACTCAGGTGTGGGAGGAGTTCGGAGAGGCCATGGAAAATGACTTTCGATTGGCTCCACAGAGATTCTGGCAGGTGGGGAAAGCAGTGCTTCACCAACACTGTGTATAGTGGGGGTGGGGAGCTGCTGACCTCGACTGGAGATGTCGTTTGGCAGTGGAAGGAATACTTCGAGGACCTTCTCAATTCCACCAACATGTCATCCGTGGAGGATGCTGAGCCTGTGGACTTAGAGGTGGACTCGTCCATTACTGGAGCTGAGGTAGTTAAGAAGCTGCATGGTGGCCGGGGCCTGAGGGCTCTGGATGTTTTAGGACTGCCTTGGTTGACATGTCTCTGCAACATCGCAGGGGCAGTACCTCTGTATTGGCAGACCGGGGTTGTTGTTCCCCTTTTTAAGAAGGGGGACCGGAGAGTGTGATCCAATTACAGGGGAATCACACTCCTCAGCCTCCCTGGTCAGGTCTATGCAGGGGTGCTGGAGAAGAGAGTCTGGTTGATTGTCAAATCTCAGATTCAGGAGGAACAATGCGGGTTCCGTCCTGGTCGTGGATTACTGGACCAGCTCTATACCCTCACTAGGGTCCTTGAGGGAACATGGGAATTTACCCAACTAGTCCACATGTGTTTTGTGGACTTGGAGGTGTTTGACCATGTCCCTTAGGGTGTCCTCCAGGAGTATGGGGTACTGGGCCCGTTGTTATGGGCTGTCCAATCCCTGTACAGAGTGGGAGTTTGGTCCACATTGCCGGTTGTAAGTCGGACTCGTTTTCAGTGAGAGTTGGACTCCGCCAAAGCTGCCCTTTGTCACCAATAATGTTCTGTCCATAATGTTTATGGACAGAATTTCTAAGCGCAGCCAAGGAGGAGAGGGGTTCCAGTTCGGTGGTGTCAGGATTTTGTCTCTGCTGTTTCCGGATGACATGGTCCTGTTGGTGCCATTGGATGGGGATCTTCAGCTTTCATTGGAGTGGTTGGCAGCTGAGTGTGAATGTGAATTCACTGATGAGAATCAGCACCTCCAAATCTGAGACCATGGACCTCAGTTGGAAAAAGGTAGAAGGTCTTCTCCAGGTTGGCAGTGAGGTTCTGCCTCCAGTGGAGGAATTTAAGTATCTCTGGGTCTTTTTCGCGAGTGATGGGAGAAAGGAGCAGGAGATTGACAGACGGATTGGTGCAGCATCTGGTGTGGACTCTGTACCGGTCCGTTGTGGTGAAGAGAGAGCTGAGCCAAAAGGCAAGACTCTCTGTTTACCAGTGGATCTTTGTTCCAACCCTCACCTATGGTCATGAACTGTGGGTGGATAGGATACGGTGAGATGTTCAGTCATTCTGGAGAGACTCAGAGTAGAGCTGCTGCTCCTTCACATCGAGAGGAGACAGTTGAGGTGGTTCGGGCATCTGGTTAGGAAGCTCCCCGGAAGCCTCCCTGGAGAAGTGTCTGGTTTCAATGGACACGCTGGAGAGATTATATCTCTCGGCTGCCTGGGAGCGCCTCGGGGTTCTTCCAGAGGAGCTGGTGGAAGCAGCCGGGGAGGGAGGTCCGGACCTCTCTGCTGAAGCTGCTGCCCCCGCGACCCGACTCCAGACCAAACGGAAGATGATGGATGGATGGATGGATGGACAAATATAAACTGTCATTACCATTACTTATTGTCATTACCATCACAGCCATGTGCGTGATGGTAATATCAATTAAGTAATGACAAAGGCTCTCCTTTGTCTTGAGTTGAAACTGGCCATTAAAACATGGCTGAATTGGGAAGATTTTAATGTTTGATGATCTGATTTAGAAATATGCGTTTCTTGTAATAGACAAATGTCAGCTAGTAATTTATTTATATGGTCAAATATTTTAGTTTTTTTTACTTGTGAGTTTATTCCTTGGATGTTCCAACATACTAATTTTAATGAATTCATAATATTAGAATTTTGTAGCCTGATTCATGTTGCTGTATGAGATATGAGCATATTTTTAAAAACCTGAGAATCTATCTGTCAAAAGACACAAATAGGTGCTCAGTAAAGGTGTAAAGGATGTATATAAATCAGTCTGTGGTGTGTGGCTTGTCCGAATCAGTGCATTAGAAACAAAAGATGAGCTAGAAACAAGGTGGAAAGAGACACGTGGAGGAAAACACATACACGGACAAAAGAAAAATAAGACATGAATAAAACTAAAAAAAGAAAAAGGTGGGGGTGGGGAGAAAAATGTTTTTAGTGACATGGGTGCGATTTAGTAAATCATAGAGGTTTATAGATTTATTTAGTTGATAATTGTTTTTTTGTGAATGATTTATGTGAAGTTAGAAGAGCCAGGGGGTGGTGTTCTTATCCCAGTACAGTTGTCCATCAATGTACAGTCTGTCAGCCGCCACAACGGCCCTTTTCCCTTCTTTCATAAATTGTTTTCTGAAAAGAACTTTCCGTCTGTTGAGGATTTCACAAGGAAACTGATCATTTAGTCCAAAGTCCGTTCCCTTCAAGCTTTTCCCGTGGCGCTGTACATGTAGCTTTTGCTTAAAATGTTCGAACTTTGCCACAATGGGACGCGGACGTTTGTTAGCTAGATTTTTATAACCGATCCGATGAACACGGTGGAAGCTAATTTCTTGAATAGTTTCCATAGAGATTTTAAGCTGCGTAACCATCAAGTCCTTAATCAGCTGTTAGGATTCTCGTCTTTTGTTTCCTCTGGGAGCCGGAAAAGACGAGGTTATCTCTCATGCTGCGTGACTGTAAGTCAGAATTGATTCTTTCATATCCTTATTTTCTTCATTTACAGTTCCAAGTTTATCTGTCAGCACTGAAACAGATCGGTGGAGTGAATTATTTTCTCCCATCAACGCAGCTATCTGCTCTTGGCTGAACTCCAAATACTCTCGTAACTGCTGGAATTCTTTATGCATAATTTTGATCAGCTCGATCCTGGAATCCAAGCCTGAGAGCTTCTCGTTAGAGGTCTTTGGAACAACCCGACAACCCGAGGTTCCGACCCGACCCGAATCAGGTCTCAGGTCCGTTCAAGAGACGTGACTCTGGGTTCGGGTCGGAATCGGCACAGTTAGTCTCGGGTCCGGTCGGTGCTCTCTGACAGGCTGGGTCCGCGTTTACTCCAGAGAGGTAAAGATATTGGCGGTGGCAGCCAATGTCAGGACTTGCGGCAGTTAAATGATTATTAATTAACGTGGTGTGTTTGTCATGAAACAACCGTGTTGCCGTAGTGTCTTATTAGCGGTTTGCCCGGCAGCTGTAAAACACAACAGATCACCAACATGACAACGCTGGATGAGAGAACATATTCACGACACGTCCTGACCGGTGTCGGCTATTAGCATTAGCAGTTGCTACCAATAGCATCTGTATCCACAAAGAAAATAACGACGTGGATTTATTGTTGTTTACATCACGTAGCCTATGAAGCAACTGAACTGGTAGAAGAAGACAACTTTAGGTATAAAATCAAGTTTTATTCAATGCTAGACAACTTTTAACAGGAGCAACTATGGGTTGTATTGTCTCGGTTCTATTCGGGTAACTCGGTTCGGTTCGTGGTCGGAAACTAAAGACTCAGCTCGGGTCTGTTCCGGGTCCAAATATTGCGGGTCCATTCGGGTTCTGGACTTATGATAGTAGCTCGGGTCAAATTTTTACAGGTCCATTCGGGTTCGGGTCCATGAAAGTGGACCCGTGAAGACTTCTACTTCTCGTTAATTGAGATTAAGATGTCACTAACCTCAGAGCTGGTAGGCTTTTCCAGAGAGGAGCAGGTGGAATCTGATTCTCGGCTCCGTTTGGATGGAGTAGGTTTAGCTTTTTTTCATTATACTTACTGTATCGATGTCAGCTGTAACACAGAATTGGTTAAAGTAGGTTTTGATGTAATCCTCCAAATCTTCCAGGGTGATATGTTTAAGCTGTTGCATAGTAATGTGTTGAAGATCTTGAGTTTTTTTTCCTAAAAATAGTTGAATTATTTTGACTTGCGTGTATTTTCTAGCAGCGGGCTGCCATCTTGGATTCCTGCATGTGATTCTCCGGTCACATGATCACAGGTGCATCAGCGACTGGTGCTATTTTCAATGTTATCCCTGTGTCATTTCAGGGAATACAGAGACAACACGGACTCTGATACATTTCAGTCTAAAGACGTAACTGCACTCGAGGGGTGTCCCATTTCTAAGTCACAAGATAGCCCTGACACTTACTTTCGAGGGTTAAGATTGAGGGCCAAAAATTAAGGATTAAGACCGAAGGTTAAGATTGAGGGAGGAATTGGAATTCACCCTTGGAAAAAAATCTGATAAACATAGAGCGGGGAACAGAGAGCTAAGCAAAGGATCCAGTAACAGTTGCCTTCACACCTGACTGAAGGCTGCTAGAGGACAGCTGGACTGTCCCTAGCTACCCAGTCCAGCTGGGTCCTCTGACATCTGACTTTCATCTCATATAATTTCAGGACCCTTTGAAGTTGACTAACTGGACCGCTAGGCCAACAACATCCGAAACAAGTGCTGGTAGACCTGAAAGGAGTAAAGGAGCTCTGCTCACTCAACCTACCATTCAGGTGACCAGCCTGTGAATAAGGGCTGAATGACAGCAAGTCCCAGCAGAGCTCTGCTGGTTCTTGTTTCATCTCTGGCAGCACTCAAATGTTATTTTAGTAGCGACACTTGAAATGAGGATGTTTGGACAGAATTTATTAGCAGGAATGTAATCTAAGAGTTGTTAGTATCACAGGTTAACACAAGCTACATCAGCAAAGCTAAAATAACTGAGAGTGCTCCAGTCGGCTTCCAGACCTGCTCGTTCCATTCATTTGGAATGTGGCACCACACAGTACAAGGAAAAAAAAGTATTCAAATTTAATCTTCAGAAACCTATGGGTGACATCACAAGTGGTGTGTTCAGTTCTTATTATACAATCTATGGAGCTACGTCTGTTCTTACCTGCATCGAGAACTCTAGAACTGGATGGTGGCTTTTATGTTTCCTGGACTGTCGGTTGGTCAGGAAGCAGCTCTGACACATGTGGACGTTCACACACTTCACACATCGATACCTGAACACACACAAACCAGAAACCAGTAGATACCAGTTAATCTCAGTAGAGACCAATGAGGACCATTTAAGCTGACTAGAGAGCAGGTAATGCCAGTAGAGACAAATAAAGATTCAAGATGCAAGATTCAAGACAACTTTATTTATCCCTTGGAGGGCAATTCGATTCGGCAGCTCGCTTCCCAACACACACATAAAAAAAAAAAAACATACAATAAAAACACAGGGAGAAAAGTTGGCAGCTATGTGCAAAATCTGCAATTTGTTGCATAAGAAAAAAAGTGCTAATACCAATAAATACATTAATCATATATATATATATATATATATATATATATATATATAAAAATTAAAAATAATAATAAAAAAAATAAAAAATTAATAAAAGCCTATACAAACACCGGATGAAATCTTTCCAAGAAGGTACACAGTAACTAGTTGCACAGTACAGACCAAACAGATTCACAAAGATAAATTTAACAACCGGACAGCAGAGGGGATAAAAGACTTGGAAAAGCGATTGCCCTTACACACAGATTGGGCATAACGACGTCCTGAAGGCAACAGTGAAAATTCTTTTGCTAAAACATGTCCAGAGGTACCCAGAATACTGTGAGTCTTCCTCAAAACCTGTTGTTGCCATAGGGAACCTAGGTCTTTCTGCTTGAGTCCAATAATCTGGGAACAGATTTTCACCACACTGTTAAGACTGTTTCTGTCCCTGAGTGACAGGTTGTTGAACCAACAGATAAAAGAATAAGTTAAAAGGCTCTCAATGAAGGACTGATAAAAACGACAGAGAATCACTGGACTGACAGAAAAGGAATTCAACACACGAAGGAGATGAATCCTCTGCTGTCCACGTTTGACCAGTGCTTCAGTGTTGATATCAAATTTAAGCTGGTTGTCAAACACAGTGCCCAGGTATTTGTAGGAACTAACAATTTCAATCTTCTCTCCATCTATGATACTCTCAGTGAAGGCCTGCTTGTTACGTCTAAAATCTATCAACATTTATTTAGTTTTGGATGCATTCAACTCTAAAAAGTTGTCCTTACACCAGTCTACAAATGCAGGGAGAGCCACACCATGGTTCTGTTGGGCCCTCTGAAGGAGAGACAACAACACAGTATCATCCGAAAACTTGACAAGAAAGCTGCCCTCACAAAATGATCTGCAGCTGTCAGTAAATAAGATGTAAAGAAGAGGTGACAGTACGCACCCTTGTGGTGAACCCGTGTTTGTCACAACAATGTCAGACAAATAACCATTCACAATGACCCTCTGCTGTCTATTGGTCAAGAAATCTAAAATCAATAAAACAAGTTGATTTGAAAGGTTTAAAATCAGAAATAAGTCTCTCGATTAGAAGACAAGGTTGCATGTGGTTAAAAGCAGAGGAGAAATCTCCAAACAACAGTCTAACATGGGAATTAGGTTTCTCTAAATGTTTGTACAAGGTGTTAAGAATAAAAGGCCAGTTAACTTCAGTAGAGAACAATAGAGATGAGTTAACTCCAACAAGAGACCAGTTACCTACTGTAGAGACCAGTTAACTCAAGCAGAGATCAGTTTGTCCATCAAACTCACCTGAACCCAGTGATGGGGGTGGTCTTGCAGGTGTGACAGCGAACCATGTGATTGACCTTCTGAATGACTGACAGTCGGTGTAGAGCAGGTAACCATTGCAACAGCTGAGGTTCACTCTGCAGCCATGACAACACATGATCTTCACTCACTGTCTGGGTCAACACCTGCAAATGTGTACAGTCAGCAGGCTACCATGACAACCAGGAATGGGCTGCAGGTCAGTGTGTGTTGTGGTCTCACCCTGTTAAGGCACGACCTCACCCCTGACTCCACGGTACCAAACACTCCTCCTTCCTGAACCATCTCAGGAACCTGAACAGTGGAGTGTTAGACAGCAGGAGGGAAGATGGGAAATGTAGTCTGAGCTGTGTTTACCTGGCTGAGGTCATGTAGCAGTGTTTTGAGTCCCATTTTGCTGATGTGGCCTGAACTGTTCCCTGAAAGTCTCACCAGACCTGCAGGGCACAAAACATTTAAATTTATTGAAATTAATTGAAAGTGTTGGAAGTTCTTCTGTCTTTTAATGGTTCATAAGATGCTCACTCTGGTGGTCCTCAGCAATTTCTTCTAGAAACCTTGAACAAGAACAACACTACTGATTGCACAGTCTTACTAACTCTCACTGTTTTCTAATCATGGAATTAAAAAAAAAACATCACTTCCACCATCACCATAGATGGTTAGGTTAGGGTTCATCGCCTTTGCTGTACCCATAGTCATTGGGGAACTGGGTAGGGTGGATGGTTCCTTTGAGGCTGAAGGGAAATTCAGTGGTGGTCTGCTGTATGACACTGGCCCAACACACCAGCACTAACTGTAATTGAGCCTGAAATACTAGTTGCGATCACAGGGTGTTGCTGGGCAAATGTCTAGGTCAACATCACAGCTTTATGTCTGTCTGCTGGGCTGCTTTAGCACTGGTGTGGTTATGGGGTCACATCCAACATCACAACACAAACTCCACAAGCTTTCTGATCCTCAGGGGTTTTTAGAGCTGAATCCTGCCAGATGCCCAGTAAAATGTCCACAGTTTTAACCATGTACAATAAATCTTTGAAGAGACTTAAATAATGGAATCTACTGCAACACTCCCATTGGAGATTAATAAAGTATTTGCTGCTGCCTAAAAATCTAACTCTAGATCAGAACTGTTTAGTTTAGGAGCGCAGGAGATTGGAGATGGTGACTATGTCAGAATTCTCGTCCAAAAAAATAAAATCAGATATCAGCTGATAGTCATCTAAAGCAAAGCAAAGAGAATAATTATAAATGTCAAATCAAATGTCAAATCAGATGTTGTGAATGCTGTGGTGAAAAATAATGTGAACTTACTTCTGTACTTGAGCAGCAGATCATCTGCAGAAAGAGCGATCAGAGTGGTCTGAAGAGAGCGAGCAGACACACACCCAGTGTGACTGCTGACACACACACACACACACATATAAACAGAGATCAGGTTCATGTGAGATTCAGACCATCAGCATCTGTGATAACAAACTGACCACTTGAACATTCTGAACATCAGATTGCATGTCTTCTCAGCAGCCCCTGCAGTCATGTGACTCTGCACTTCCTGTGATGCGCTGTGAAACATCCCATTCAGAGTGCAGGTCACTTCCTCTTTGTTCATCATAACATCTTGCTGCAGCTCAGCCCCGCCCACCAGGGGGAGGGCTGTGGTGACATGTCGGATAAACACGATGTCCACTGAAGATGAAGAAAGAGTGGTCAGTATGTTTGATGGTCAATTGTCATAAATATCCATGGAAGGCTGTGAAAGGCCATAGAGGTTCATAAATGGTCATGGACGGCCATGAGCGTCCTTAAACAGTCACGGACAGCCATGAACAGGCTAAATGGCCTTGGACAGCCATGGACAGGCTTGATCTGCATTGAAAGGCAATGACCTTTCATGACCTTTATGACCTTTAATGACCCATTTATGATTTTATGACTTTATTACTCTTACCAGATCTGTTTCCGGGGGGTTTTATTGTTTCCGGGCAGTTTTATTGTTTATCTTGCCCCCTGCAGCTGTCTTGTCCCTGCAACTGTTTCATGTGTTAAACATTTAAAGTATCAGTTAATACGATGCATCCACACTGCAAATTATTTGGTTTTTACCAAGAAAAAAACTTAAATTTAGAAGCGTTAGATATTTTTCTTGTTTTAATAATTACTTTCTTATTTTAAGTCTCAGTATAATCTTATATCGAGTAATATTTTACTTTTCTGTCTCAACCAGGCAGAGAATCCTAAAATGAGACAATTAACACTTAAAATAAGATGTTTTACGTTTTTCCTCATCCTCATCAAAATAAATCTTGTTTTAAGATTCAATAACCAATTATACCTTTCTTAAAGCTAGAAACAAGTGTTCTCTACAATCTTAATTTAAGAAATCTTACCAAGATAAATTATCTTGCTGCATGGACAGATTTTTCCACTCGTTTTGAGTACCTTTTTCCTTAGTTACAGTGTTTTAATCTTGTTTGAAGACCCTTTTCTGCAGTGCAGCTTCTTATGCACGTCCTTCTCTCAGTAGAATCGTGGATTACCCACAAATTCAGTACTGGACAGACAGCGGAGCAGTTTCTCCAGCAGACTAGTTCAGCTTTTCTGTCACAAGGACAGATACAGGAAGTTGTTCCTCCCAACAGCAATTAAACTGTTTAACCAGTCACCTCTGGCTGGTAGAGAGCTCTCAGCTCCCTTTGACATTTAACTTGGACTAAGGTTTACACTATTGCACTTTAGTTGTTTAAGTTAAACTAAGCTCAATATGTCACTTGATCACACAGTCACTTTCATTGTACTGCATTGCACTGTAATATACCATATACCATCTTCTTGCACACATTTTGTTTATAATTTTGTTTATAATACTGTATATATATATATATATATATATATATATATATACACTACCGTTCAAAAGTTTGGGGTCACCCAAAGAATTTTGTCTTTTCCACGAAAAGTCACACTTATTCACCACCATATGTTGTGAAATGAATAGAAAATAGAGTCAAGACATTGACAAGGTTAGAAACAATGATTTGTATTTGAAATAAGATTTTTTTTACATCAAACTTTGCTTTCGTCAAAGAATCCTCCATTTGCAGCAATTAGAGCATTGCAGACTCCATTACTGATAGAATACCAGCTGCCTGCTTCTGCTCTAAATAGTTCTTGCACAATTTGGAGGTGTCTTTAGGGTCATTGTCCTGTTGTGGAATGAAATTGGCTCCAGCCAACGCTGTCCACTGGGTATGGCATGGCGTTGCAAAATGGAGTGATAGCCTTCCTTATTCAGAATCCCTTTTACCCAGTACAAGTCTCCCACCTTACCAGCACCAAAGCAACCCCAGACCATCACATTACCTCCACCATGCTTAACAGATGGCGTCAGGCATTCTTCCAGCATCTTTTCATTTGTTCTGCGTCTCACAAACGTTCTTCTTTGTGATCCAAACACCTCAAACTTGGATTCATCCATCCACAACACTTTTTTCCAGTCTTCCTCTGTCCAATGTCTGTTCTTTTGCCCATCTTAATCTTTTTCTTTTATTGGCCAGTCTCAGATATGGCTTTTTCTTTGCCACTCTGCCCTGAAGCCCAGAATCCCGCAGCCGCCTCTTCACTGTAGATGTTGACACTGGTGTTTTGCGGGTACTATTTAATGAAGATGCCAGTTGGGGACCTGTGAGGTGTCTGTTTCTCAAACTAGAGACTCTAATGTACTTATCTTCTTGCTCAGTTGTGCAATGTGGCCTCCCACTTCTTTTTCTACTCTGGTTAGAGCCTGTTTGTGCTGTCCTCTGAAGGGAGTAGTACACACCGTTGTAGGAAATCTTCAATTTCTTAGCAATTTCTCGCATGGAATAGCCTTCATTTCTAAGAACAAGAATAGACTGTCGAGTTTCAGATGAAAGTTCTCTTTTTCTGGCCATTTTGAGTGTTTAATTGACCCCACAAATGTGATGCTCCAGAAACTCAATCTGCTCAAAGGAAGGTCAGTTTTGTAGCTTCTGTAACAAGCTAAACTGTTTTCAGATGTGTGAACATGATTGCACAAGGGTTTTCTAATCATCAATTAGCCTTCTGAGCCAATGAGCAAACACATTGTACCATTAGAACACTGGAGTGATAGTTGCTGGAAATGGGCCTCTATACACCTATGTAGATATTGCACCAAAAACCAGACATTTGCAGCTAGAATAGTCATTTACCACATTAGCAATGTATAGAGTGTATTTCTTTAAAGTTAAGACTAGTTTAAAGTTATCTTCACTGAAAAGTACAGTGCTTTTCCTTCAAAAATAAGGACATTTCAATGTGACCCCAAACTTTTGAACGGTAGTGTATATGACTTTTTTGTGATTATTCTATTTTTTAACTTTTCTTTTTGGGGTGATGTTGATAAATTAACACAAGAAAAACTTAGCTTCACGGTCAAAGTGACCAGCTGGATTAAAATCAAAATCTACTGGATTTACAATGAAAGAAAACTTAAGATTTGTTTTTGAACCAGAAAGATCTCCTTCCAAATGACAAATGCGTTGTAGGCTGATCTATCAGTCATGTTATAAAGATGAGCAGCATCCAGCTCGCATCTTCTCCCCCCTCCCTGTTTCCTGTGTGCCTGTGTTCCTGCGTATATATATATATATATATGTATATATATATATATATATACAGTATTATAAACAAAATTATAAACAAAATGTGTGCAAGAAAACTACCAGTTTGCAATCGGGAAAAACAGATGCGTGAGGATGGTCCGTAAAACTGTGACTGTTTACGCAGGAACACAGGCACACAGGAAACAGGGAGGGGGGAGAAGATGCAAGCTGGATGCTGCTCATCTTTATAACATGACTGATAGATCAGCCTACAACGCATTTGTCATTTGGAAGGAGATCTTTCTGGTTCAAAAACAGATCTTAAGTTTTCTTTCATTGTAAATCCAGTAGATTTTGATTTTAATTCAGCTGGTCACTTTGACCGTGAAGCTAAGGTTTTCTTGTGTTAATTTATCAACATCACCCCAAAAAGAAAAGTTAAAAAATAGAATAATCACAAAAAAAGTCATATATATATATATATATATATATATATATATATATATATATATATATATATATATATATATATATATATATATATATATATATATATATATATATATATATATATATATACAGTATTATAAACAAAATTATAAACAAAATGTGTGCAAGAAGATGGTATATGGTATATTA
Source organism: Hirundichthys speculiger (assembly GCA_018398805.1). Lineage (NCBI taxonomy): Eukaryota > Metazoa > Chordata > Actinopteri > Beloniformes > Exocoetidae > Hirundichthys > Hirundichthys speculiger. Next base: position 19,209 of record JAGFBZ010002000.1, on the reverse strand, counting down.
CAGTGCAATGCAGTACAATGAAAGTGACTGTGTGATCAAGTGACATATTGAGCTTAGTTTAACTTAAACAACTAAAGTGCAATAGTGTAAACCTTAGTCCAAGTTAAATGTCAAAGGGAGCTGAGAGCTCTCTACCAGCCAGAGGTGACTGGTTAAACAGTTTAATTGCTGTTGGGAGGAACGACTTCCTGTATCTGTCCTTGTGACAGAGAAGCTGAACTAGTCTGCTAGAGAAACTGCTCCGCTGTCTGTCCAGTACTGAATTTGTGGGTAATCCACGATTCTACTGAGAGAAGGACGTGCATAAGAAGCTGCACTGCAGAAAAGGGTCTTCAAACAAGATTAAAAACACTGTAACTAAGGAAAAAGGTTACTCAAAACGAGTGGAAAAATCTGTCCATGCAGCAAGATAATTTATCTTGGTAAGATTTCTTAAATTAAGATTGTAGAGAACACTTGTTTCTAGATTTAAGAAAGGTATAATTGGTTATTGAATCTTAAAACAAGATTTATTTTGATGAGGATGAGGAAAAACGTAAAACATCTTATTTTAAGTGTTAATTGTCTCATTTTAGGATTCTCTGCCTGGTTGAGACAGAAAAGTAAAATATTACTCGATATAAGATTATACTGAGACTTAAAATAAGAAAGTAATTATTAAAACAAGAAAAATATCTAACGCTTCTAAATTTAAGTTTTTTTCTTGGTAAGAACCAAATAATTTGCAGTGTGGATGCATCGTATTAACTGATACTTTAAATGTTTAACACATGAAACAGTTGCAGGGACAAGACAGCTGCAGGGGGCAAGATAAACAATAAAACTGCCCGGAAACAATAAAACCCCCCGGAAACAGATCTGGTAAGAGTCATAAAGTCATAAAATCATAAATGGGTCATTAAAGGTCATAAAGGTCATGAAAGGTCATAAAAGGTCATAAAAGGTCATAAAAGGGTAATAAAACTGTCAGCGAGATTGAAAGTGTCTGGTTATTCTCTCTGGCGGTCTTGAACTGCCATAGACTTACTGTGACAGAGTTTCTGCAGAGACTCAAGTTTCATGGCAACTCTGCAGACAGATGCATGGATTTTCTTCTTCACCTCTGTTCCTATAACAGGAAATGAGAAAACAACTGAATATGCTTCACCCACAAGGTGCTTTCTAGCAGAATCTGATGAACACAAAGAGCAGGTTTCCTTTCTGGACATATGACAGATGTCAGAGAAGCTCCTGACAGACATGAAAACGCCTGTCAGATAAGGTTCAGGGATTCAATTACACAATCTAACTGATCAAGTTTAATTGTTTATGTTAGGCCCTGAATGTTGAAGGTGAGGGCAGAAGCATGAGAGGGTCTTACCCATGCTGTCCATACTTCAGAAGGTTACACCCACGATGTCCACTGATCAGAAAGTCTCACCCATGCTGTTCACATCAACAACCAGCTGTTTTCATTATCATAAAAGCATGTAAGGCAGAACCTTGAACATCTGAGATAATGAAATGAGAAACATAGTGATTGGCTGGTAACCTGTTCAGGGTGTACCCTTGTCCACCTAAAGAGAACTAGGATAGACTCTAGCAGAGCCCCATGACCCTGAATACCTGAATTGGAATAAGCAGGTATAGATGATGGATGGAAGGAAATGAAAAACAACCAGTTGAGAGGAAGAGAAGAAGCAAATATCATGACAAGGAATCGTTTTAAAGAATAATGGAAGAATTAAGGTTCCATCTGCAGAGAACCTGAGTTACAAAACACACAAAGATTTTATCCACATAACACACCTGCTCCAATCTGTTCAGGGTTACTGGGGGACAGAGCCTTTCCCAGCTGTCATCAGGTGACTTTAGATACCTTTCCAAAGACTTGAGGTGACCTCACTGGGTAAAATGAAAAACAAAGAAAAATGCAACAAAAAATAAAATGAAAGGCTCAAATCCACTGTTGGTGGGAGCTAAAAAACAAACGTCTGCTGCTGCAGAGTCACAATGAAGCCACTGAATGATGAATGAAGGTATCAGCTATCCCCACACCTGCTGCTCACCTGCTGTCTGTGGACCAATCAGCAGCCAACAGCCATTATTGTTCTCTGCTTGTCAGCTGGAACAGTCAACTGATGTAGGTTGTCAGCATCAGTTCCATCTACAACCCCAATTCCAAAAATGTTGGGAAGCTGTGTAAAACATATCAGATATTGAAGCTGAGACATTATACCATTTCACGAAGCAAATATTAGCTCATTTTGACTATGATAGCAGCAACACATCTCAAAACACATCTAAACTTCAAATAATTTGAACAGGGCTATGTGTACTGCTGTAGCACCCTCTCTTCTTTTAACAACTCTCTGGAAACATCTGGGAAGTGAGAAAACCAGTGGTTTGAGTTTCAGGAAAGGAATGTTGTCCCATTCTTGTTTGATGGAGAATTGTAGCTGCTCAACAGTCTTGAGCCTTAGTTGCCGGATTTTTCATTTTTTGATGCACCAAATGTTTTCTATTGGTGAAAAGTCTTCTGTGCGGGCAGGCCATTTCAGTACCAGGACTCTTTTGCTGTGAAGCCATGTGTGTTGTGATGGAAGCAGTACAAGATTTTGCATTGTCTTGCTGAAATATGAAAGGTCTTCCGTGAAAAGAGACATCTGAATGGGAGCACAATGTTGCTCTAAAACCTCTATTTATTCTTCAGCTTTGATAGTGCCTTTCCAGATGTGTAAGCTGCCAATGACAGGCACTAATGCAACCCCATACAATCAGAGATGCAGGCTTTAGAACCATACCATCCACCGGTAAGCTGGATGGCCGCTCTCCTCTTTAGTCCACAGGACATGGTAGCCATATCTAAATTTGGTTGATCTGACCACAGAGTAGTTGTGGCTTTACTGTAGTTTGTGAACTGTGTTCACAGACAGTGATTTCTGCAAGTGTTCCTGAGCCCATGCAGTGATGTCCAGTAGAGAATTATGCCTGTTTTTATTGCAGTGCTGTCTGAGGGCCCAAATATTCACATGGTTTAAGATCTGACCTTCAGCCTTGTCCTTTGCAAACTGTAATCTAGAAATTTGGGTATATCTTATTGTAGCCCTGTGCCTCTTATTTCATTCCCTTATTTACAGAGGTTAAAATGTTGTAAGTTGATAATAAATAACAGTTCATAAGGTGTAACTATGTTTTGAAAATGTTGTATTATAACATGTTACAATTTCATTCTATGTACAGTTTAAAAGTCAGAGAGTAAAGGGTTAGTTTTAGAAAGCAATTCACAGTGGTCATAGGCACAAAGAGCAGGAGACAGTGTTAATTTTTGGTACAGTGAAGCATCCTCTCATTTTCTCATCTTTGAGCCATCAGAGCTGTTTGAGCTGTTTTATTTTTAATTTTTTATTTTATCTTCAGGTACATCACCAAGTATCAGAGCATTGGCTGGATTTACTCCTACTTTTTCACACCATTCCTGAAGCTTAGCTAGCAACTGAGGGTTAGGTGACTGAGCCTGTCACAGTCTGCCCTGCCAGCTCATACTGTGGTGGGTGAGTCCTCACCTCTCTGCCACACCTCCTCATCAGCTCCAGCCTTCCACACCTGCTTTGCCTCAGCTGCAGCTCATCTCCGCTCGTCAGCCAGCCAGTATTTAGCTCCACTGTTCCTTCAGTCAGTGCCAGATTGTTTCTCTGTTTTCATGCAAGACTTTCCAGCGTTTTCCTGCCTGACCACCTGTTGCCGACCCAGCCTGCTTCTGACCCGTTCCTGCTTGGATTACCCCTCTGTACCGACCTGCCTGCTTCTGACCCGTCCCTGCTTGGATTATCCCCATGTACTGATCTGGCTATTTCTGACTCGTCCCTGCTTGGATTACCCCCGTGTACCGACCTGCCTGCTTCTGCTCTTGGTGTTCCACCTTCTGTTCCCCGGCAACCAGACCAGCCTTCAGTCCCGACCAGCCTCGACCGTCAGCTTCCCGGTAACCAAACCTGTTTCTGTCCCAGGCCACGTCTCCTGCCTCTGCGTCCCTGGTGTCTGCCTGCCTGCTCCCTGGCCGTTGCTGGTTCTGACCTGCTGACTATTTGGTAAATAAAGGTCATTACCGACTTCTAAGACTGTGTTGCTATTGGGTCCTTTCCACACCCGTTACAGTACAATCTGGCCAGTTATGGACCCAGCACACAACCCCACTCTGCTTAGCCGCCTGCAGGCCATTGAGGGCATTGTGCAGCGGCATGAGGCTATGCTGTCTGCGTCTGTTGCCGAAACCAGACAAGCCGCAGAGAAAACTGGTCAAATGCTAGTGGCATTAATGGGACAGATGCAAGAGCTAGCAGCCCACGTCTCCCAGCCTCCAGACTCTGCTTCCTTACCTGGAGTTTCTGCTTCCGCTCCTGCACAGCAACCTTCCTCTTCCCTACCTGGAGATGCTCCGAAGCCCCAGGTGGGCACCCCAGAACGTTACGATGGTGACCGAGAGACTTGTGGCCCCTTCCTCACCAATTGCTCTCTTCTGTTCGCCCTGCAACCCCGCACCTTCTCCACAGAACTAGCTAAGGTTGCATTTGTCAATCACCTGACGGGCAGAGCTCGACTATGTGGAACAGCTGAGTGGGAGAGACAAACTCCAGCCTGTGCATCTTTCAACCTGTTTGCTGCCGAGCTTCGCAAGGTTTTTGGATTTGAGAATTGTGGCTCAGAATCGACAAGGGGGCTGATTGGACTAAGGCAAGGCGAGCAAACAGTGGCGGATTACTCCATTGACTTCCGCACCAGGGCCAGCCGAAGCAATTGGAACAGTTCAGCCCACTGTGATGCTTTCCTCCATGGTTTGGCTGACTACATTAAGGATGAACTGGTTGCTCATGATACCCCCACTACCTTGGATGGGATCATTGATTTAGCCATCCGCATAGACCTGCGCATCCAGGCCCGTCGCCAAGAGAGGCACCAGAGGGGGGCCCAACACTCTCTCCTACCTCGCTCCCGTGGGGATCCTGCAGCAGCACAATCCTCCCCACTGCATCGGGAGGTTGAGAACTCTGAACCTATGCAGTTAGGCCGCACCTCCCTCTCACCAGAAGAGAAGGAGCGTTGCCGCAAGTCGAATCTCTGTCTCTATTGTGGGGTAGCGGGACATTACATTTCTGGCTGTCCAGCAAAAGCCAGAGCTCACCAGTAGTTGGGGGGGGGGCCTGGTGAGCTCAACTCCCCAAGACCAGAAACCCCTGCTCCAAGGTCATCTCCTCCTTCCTGATGGGCCCCACACCTTGGCAATTTTCATCGACTCTGGAGCTGATGCCTGCATCATCAGTGAGGAGGTGGTCATCCAGTTTGGGCTCGAGCGGGTTCCTCTGCCCAATCCGGTACCTGCTAAAGCCTTAGATGGACACATTCTGGGCACAGTAACACATCAGACCTCCCCTGTTCACCTGCTACTTTCTGGTAATCATCACGAGACGATCCAGTTCCATATCTTGCGCTCTTCCTGCCTGCCTATCATCCTGGGACATCCATGGCTCCATCTTCACATCCCTCACATCAACTGGGTCACCGCAGCGGTTCTGGAATGGAATCCCTCCTGCCATTTGAGGTGTCTGCAGCATGCATCTCCACTTCACCCCTCCAGCTCTTCACCAGACCTTTCCAAGGTGCCACCTGAATACCATGATTTTTGTCAAGTCTTCAACAAAGTCAGAGCCACGTCCCTGCCTCCGCACCGCCCTTATGACTGCCTGCCTGGTACCTCACCCCCCAAATGGCGCCTTTACTCTCTCTCCGAGCCAGAACAAAAAGCAATGGAGATGTACATAAATGATTCCCTGGCCGCAGGCATCATTCGTCCTTCTTCATCTCAAGCGGGAGCAGGTTTTTTCTTTGTGGAGAAGAAGGACAAAACTTTGAGACCCTGCATCGACTACAGAGGACTGAATGAAATCACCATTAAGAACCGTTACCCATTGCCACTAATCTCCACAGCCTTCGAACTGCTCCAGGGGGCCACTATCTTCTCCAAACTCGACCTACGCAACGCTTACCACCTCCTTCGCATCAGAGAAGGAGATGAGTGGAAGATGGCATTTAACACCCTACTGGACACTACGAGTATCTCGTAATGCCGTTTGGCCTTACCAATGCCCCTGCCATCTTCCAGGCCTTGATAAACGACGTGCTCAGAGATATGCTAAATCGTTATGTCTTTGTCTACCTCGATGACATTCTCATCTTCTCCCAGTCCAAGGAGCAACACATTCATCATGTCCAGTCCGTCATTCAGTGCCTCCTAGAGAACTCCCTGTATGTGAAAGCTGAGAAATGTGAGTTCCATGTCACTTCCGTGTCTTTCTTGGGGTACATAGTGGAACAAGGCAAGCTCCAGATGGACCCAGCCAAGGTCTCTGCTGTCACCTCCTGGCCAGTTCCAGAGAACCGCAAACAGCTGCAGCATTTCCTGGGGTTTGCAAACTTTTACCGTCGTTTCATCCACAACTACAGCTCCGAGGCAGCCCCACTCACTGCCCTGACCTCCCCTAAGGTTCCCTTCCAGTGGTCACCTCCAGCTGCTGCAGCCTTCAAGGCCCTCAAAGATCGTTTCACCTAGTCGCCCATTCTCCTGATGCCTGACCCTGTATGACAGTTTGTGGTTGAGGTGGACGCCTCTGATGTCGGGGTGGGGGCCGTCCTGTCTCAGCGATCTGGTGCTGACCACAAACTCCATCCCTGTGCCTTTTTCTCTCGTCGCCTGTCTCCCACTGAGAGAAATTATGATATCGGAAACAGGGAACTCTTGGCAGTCAAGATGGCACGGGAGGAATGGCGCCATTGGTTGGAGGGCACCAAAGAGCCCTTTCTTGTATGGACTGATCACAAGAATTTGGAGTATATACGTACCACTAAAAGACTCAACTCTCGTCAGGCCCGCTGGTCCCTGTTTTTTGCCCGGTTCAATTTCACCCTCTCTTACTGCCCTGGGTTCCGCAATATTAAGCCCGATGCTCTTTCCCGCCAGTTCCAGAGGACGGAGGAGTCTGCTGATAAGCCTCCCCACGTCCTGTCTTGTTGCCACACTGACCTGGGACATCGAGGAATAGGTAAGAGCTGCAGCAGAAGGGCAGCCAGGTCCCAGCTCCTGCCCATCTAACTGCCTATTCATTCCCCCAGACCTGAGGTCTGATGTACTCTTATGGGCCCACTCCTCTAAACTCTCCTGCCACCCTGGTGTGCTTCGGACACGGCATGCTGTCCTCCAACGATTCTGGTGGCCCACTGTGCATATTGAAGACTTCGTCAAGGCCTGCCCAATTTGTAACCAGCATAAATCCTCTCGCCGGCCTCCTGCTGGCCTGCTTCAACCCCTTCCTGTTCCATATCGCCCTTGGTCCCACATATCATTGGATTTTGTCTCTGGTCTTCCCTCCTCGGATGGCCACACTGTCATCCTGACTGTGGTGGACCGCTTCAGTAAAATGGTCCACTTCGTGCCCCTCCCTAAGCTCCCCACAGTTAAAGAGACGGCTCAGTTGGTCTTGCTCCATGTCTTCCGCTTACATGGCCTTTCTGTCGACGTGGTGTCAGACCGTGGTCCCCAGTTGTCATCCGTGTTTTGGAAGGAGTTCTGCAGTCTACTGGGGGCCACCACCAGTCTGTCCTCTGGATTCCACCCTTAGAGCAATGGACAGACTGAGCGCATGAACCAGGAATTGGAGACGGCCCTACGGTGCATGGCCTCCCGGAACCCCTCGTCCTGGTCATCCCAACTACTGTGGGTCAAATATGCTCACAACTCCCTTGTCTGCTCTGCTACTGGCCTCTCCCCATTTCAACGTGCTTATGGCTATCAACCACCACTGTTCCCAGCCCTGGAAAAAGAAAGTTCCTGCCTATCTGTTCAGGCCTTCATCCGTCGCTGCCGCAGAACATGGCTCCAAGCTCGCTCCACTCTTCTACGCTCTGTGAGTCGCTTTACTGCCACCGCCAACCGCCGTCGTACACCTGCACCCACTTACCAGGTCGGACAGCGAGTCTGGCTTTCCACCAAGTACTTACTGTTGAGAGTGGAATCTTTTCACGATACAGAAAGTCATCAATCCAGTTGCGGTCCGGCTGAAACTCTCACAGTCCATGAAAGTTCATCCCACCTTCCACATATCCAGGGTCAAGCCTACCCACAACAGCCCCTTGGTTCCTCCAGTACCGCCGCCTCCCCCTCCGCGAATTGTCGAGGGTGGGCCGGTGTATACAGTGCGGCGCCTGATTTGCTCTCATCGCCGAGGTAGGGGTCTACAATACCTTGTGGAATGGGAAGGGTATGGTCCGGAAGAACGGTCCTGGGTTCCAGCTCGCCATATCGTGGACTCCACTCTTGTGACTGACTTTCACTGTGAACACCCTGATAAACCGGCTGCTGTTTCAGCTAGTCTGGGGGCTTGCACCTTGCCCCCATCTGCTCAGGCCGCTGATGACCGTTCCTTGCCTGGTGTTGGGGGTCCCTGCCTCCGGACCCCCTCCGCCTGCCCCGCTGGGGTGGTGGGCTTTTCTGGCTCCCAGGAATTTTAGGCCCGTCTCCGCTCCCCCTCCTCCCGCCCGGTTTTGTTGACTTTGTGGATGTCGGGAGCCATCCCTTGAGGGGGGGGGGGTTCTGTCACAGTCTGCCCTGCCAGCTCATACTGTGGTGGGTGAGTCCTCACCTCTCTGCCACACCTCCTCATCAGCTCCAGCCTTCCACACCTGCTTTGCCTCAGCTGCAGCTCATCTCCGCTCGTCAGCCAGCCAGTATTTAGCTCCACTGTTCCTTCAGTCAGTGCCAGATTGTTTCTCTGTTTTCATGCAAGACTTTCCAGCGTTTTCCTGCCTGACCACCTGTTGCCGACCCAGCCTGCTTCTGACCCGTTCCTGTTTGGATTACCCCTCTGTACCGACCTGCCTGCTTCTGACCCATCCCTGCTTGGATTACCCCTCTGTACCGACCTGCCTGCTTCTGACCCGTCCCTGCTTGGATTACCCCCGTGTACCGACCTGCCTGCTTCTGCTCTTGGTGTTCCACCTTCTGTTTCCCGGCAACCAGACCAGCCTTCAGTCCCGACCAGCCTCGATCGTCAGCTTCCCGGTAACCAAACCTGTTTCTGTCCCAGGCCACATCTCCTGCCTCTGCATCCCTGGTGTCAGTCTGCCTGCTCCCTGGCCGTTGCTGGTTCTGACCTGCTGACTGTTAAATAAAGGTCATTACCGACTTCTAAGACTGTGTTGCTATTGGGTCCTTTCCACACCCGTTACAGAGCCATTGTTCTTATAAGTTTTGGATTTGTTACCTTAATTACAATCAGTCATACAGTGAACCAATCCCAGCGGTGCCTCCATTTATGTAACCCCAGCTCCAGGTAGCTAATTAGTAGTGATTGACAATCAATTGGGGTGTTGTAGTACACTGGAACGGGGCATAAGTTCGTCTAGTTTTGGTGCAACATACCGATAAGGACCTGAATAAGAATATGAAATAATTTGGCGGTGCCTCCAATAATATCTAAGAAGTAGCACAAAATGAGGTACTTCCCCTTTAAAGTGTCTTGACTGACCTATATTTTAAATAACCACAAAGTATTAAACCTATAATTAAAACACAGATTTAGTTTAGCAGTCGGTTATTTATTACACAATTATGAAAAGTATTCAAAATAGTTAACTGGTTCACTGTTGACCTTTAAATGTGTACTGATAAGAAAGTTCAAAAACCAATTAAAGCTGCAAGCAGCGTTTATCGGGCCCTCGCACCCCCATGTGTCCACCACCTTCCCAAGCCAGTTGGGAATCAAGACAATACAGTGAAAATCCAATTTGGTTATAAAAATGGAAAGGTTGCTGCCCAGCTTGAATCCAGAGGTATGAAAACAAAAAGAACTGAAGTCGAATCCACTCAGAGCTGAGTTCTAAGTTGGCAAAACAAGGCTGTAACTGTCACAGCGGTCTATAATCTTAAGTAAATATAAAGTATAAGTAAATATATAGGCAGCACGGTGGCTTAGTGGTTAGCACTGTTGCCTCACAGCTAGAAGGTTCCTGGTTCGAACCTCGGCAGGGGCCTTTCTGTGTGGAGTTTGCATGTTCCTCCCACAGTCCAAAAGACATGTATGTTAGGTTAAGTGATCATTCCTCTCACTTGGAATTTCTTTCACTGGCAATTAACATCCTGCCCAGGGACTACAGTTGCAAATTAGCTAATCAGCTATAAACTGGCACATTTACAGAAATGTTCATCAATGTGCATTGTCCCTGAACAAATACAAACTTACAAGAGTCAGAGATCTGATGTCCAGAGCAGATTTACAGAAACTTATCCAGCCTTCATCTCCAGCAAACTTGACTACCATAATGATCTTTTGTCTGATTAGACAGCTTCAGATCATGATGAACCCTGTTGCCAAAGTTCAAGCAAGAACCAGGAAAACTGAACACATTACTGCTGTTATCTTAGACTCATCCATGCACAACATTTGGATGGTGAATGAGGACTTTAATCAGTCTGAGCTGTAGGAATCCAAGGCTGATCTGATAAAGCACACATAGGATACAAAACACTAAATGTGACCAAGATCATGGTCCTTTGATGAGACAGTAGCACTGTCCAAGATTGTCAGATACACTTGTTCAGAGGGAAAGAATCATCAAATATATGAATGTTCAAGCGGATTGGATAATGCATGTGTAATTCAGGACAACTTTTCCATTCATGGAAAGCAATCTGTTTAGTAGAGCCTACAGTTAGTCTCAACAATAGTGTGTTAGGGCCAATAGTTACAGTTACAGGAATGGATGAAGACCAGAATAGAGCAGACTGGTCTGAAACAGCCTCATCATAGCTATGCTGCTATAGGTCTACCATGCAGGGGGACACCAACATGATCCATTAAGTTGTGTCTTCACCTTTTCTCTTCCTTCCTTTACCTTTCTTATTCAGCTGTATCCATAGTTACTTTTTTAATCTCATATCACTCCTGTAAAGTCACAGTAAAAGGATTTGTATTTATATAGATTTCTAGTAAATTACCATATTGGCTCAAATATAGATAGATTATAAGATGACTGCTATCTTTCAAATAACATTTTGGGATGAAGAGAATAAAGTTATTCATAAAATAACGCATTATTGTACAATTACTAAAGGAAACCAGAGCCGAGCAGCAGTGAGGAAGACAGTAGTGGGTGTGAGGATTCCATTCCACAGCGCTGTCAGCAAATGATGGAAGTAATTGTTTCAGTGATGAATATAAAAGATATTGGTCAGATTGTGACATTGCCAGATCACACACCCCCAGACCTCACTCGCAGACACAGCAGGATGAGGCTGATGTCTCAGCCAATGTCTCTGAAGAGACAACACCAGGACCCAGCTATCAAGAAAGTCCAAGAAAGGGTGTGGAATGTGCTGGAAGGCTTCTTCGTTTACACCAAATCAAGCCCAGCTTGACCAAGAAGAGGAAACATGTTTAGGACAGAGAGGGCTGGACCCCACCAGACTAGATACAGCAGTATATTGACAAATATTTGATGAAAATAATTGCAGATTGCTCTAATGCTACATCACTGGCTTGAAGTGGGGACCCACTCAACATAACGCCTGATGATTTTTTTTTCTTTTTTTTTGGTGCCTGTATTTTGATGGTCTTGTGTACCATATCCTGCAATCAGGATGTACTGGTGTAGATCTTTGAGATTCCCTGCCATCACTGAAAAGTTCACACATGACGGAATCTTCAGACTGAGGCGTTCACTCAAAGTGCTCATAGATGATGATGTTCCAGAAGATCTGAAAGAGTGTGATAAATTCTGAAAGGTGATGCCTTTTCTTAAATGCATTCTGAAAGGCTGCAGATCTCAGGCTCAGCCACAAAGTGTGTCCAAAGTTTGAATAGATGATTCCATTCACAGGAGCTTGTCCATGTCAACAATATCTGCCAATAAAATCAAACCCAGTTGGCATCAAAAACTTTGTTTGCGCAACAGCAGGTGGTATAGTACTGGACTTTGAGATTTATCAAGGTTCAGATGGACTCATTGAACAAGTTGAAGAACCAGGGAATCTGGGTTTAGAAAGATTGGTGACTGATTGTCTGTCTCTAACTCTGCATCCTAATACAAATATGTACTGTGATCGGTTATTCACATCCATCCAAGCTGTGAAACATGATGAAGAAGCAGATGTATGCAACTAGTACAGTTATGAAGAACTGAGTCGCTGCAGCAGTGCAGAAGCTACCAACTGACAAAACAATGAAAAAAGATGGAAGAGGCACCTCAGCATGTTTCATGCCATGTTCATAAAATGAAATAAACAGTTCAGAACAGTAATAATGGGAAATGTTTTGAATGTTTAAGTTGTTTTACAGACACCTGTCTTCCTGCAACTGTTAGCAGCACTTCATAAGAGTTATATTGCTCAAGGGGGCATAATTAGTTGCTTCATTTTGTTTTTGCACTCAGAAATAACGCTGCTGTGTTCAGGCAATAAATAAAGAGTTTTGCTCAACATTACTTAATTGTGACGTTATTGTGATCTCTCAAAATTTAAAACAAATGTGGGCATAGTTTTTCTCAGAAACTACATCATGTAAAAAGATAATTCTTTGTTTTTATACCCATCAGGTCCCAATTAGCCCAAACATCAAAGAAAAAATAAAAACGCATACCTTGCAAGAGTCCGAGTCTGAGGAGGTTAAACCGGAAGTCCACAAATGCTGCTGTACTTTTTGGAGGCTTAATTCATCAGCTTCTTAGGGTGAATTCCAATTCCTCTCTTAACCCTCAATTTTTGGCCCTCAATCTTAACCCCCGAAAGTAAGTGTCAGAGATATGCTACCTCGTGGTTCTGATTTGCAGAACCCCGAGGTTTTTTTTAAGGCTGTTAGTAACAGCCTGTTACTGTAAACTGAGGTCTAGTCCCGCTACGTGGACGTTCCTCTTTGCACTATTGTTAAATAATTAATAGTGAGTGTCATGCAAGGATAATATGACAGTCATATATTGAATTCACATGCTCAATGAATGTTTTCAACAAGCACAAAGACGAAAGACGACATTGTGGTGTTAGCGATGCATGCTTTTACACTGACAGAGCAAACAGGAAGTTAAGACCGGATGTACGGAGCTATGAGAGAGAGTGCTCTTGACTACGAGAACGAACGCTACTGTACTGCTGTTGTTGTAAGCCGGTTCGGGAATAAAAGTATTCTACGTTACCACAAGACTGTTTATTAAACCCACACCACGACAGACATGATATGAATTTTAAGGATGTTACTCACAGTAAACCGGTGTTCCGTTCGTCCCGCTGCCCCCGCTACAAAGGGTTTCAAAAATTATGGGGCGTGGAAAACGTCATAGGTAGCATATCTCGACAAGTAGCAGAAATCGATATAACACCTGTTGAACACCTGTTAACCTCAAATTTCAGGCCGATACAGCTCTCAAACCTGTTCCTTAATTTTGACGTTAAAAGAATCGGCACAGCACTTGGCTTAACGGGAGCACGCATTTCTGATACTGAGGGTTAACGGAGCTGCTGCGTGACCGCAGTCATTTACTGACGGTCCCTAAACTCCGCGGCCGCAGTGACATGCTCAGAAGGACCTTCAGCGCTGTTCCTGAGAGTTTTAGCCACACTCACTAAGCTTTGAAGGTTGATGAGACTTGTGGACGTCTGGCATACTTATATCTACAAAATGATACCAACCTGGATGAAATCGGTGCCGTTTTCATGACGCTATAAACGCTGGAAATAGGTTGTCAAGGCGAACCTTGACCAGAAATGGGCGAGACAGAGCGAACCTTTTACCTGTGGTACCTTTTCTGCCGAGTGCGAATTACCTTACCGTACCGTCTTCTTCCGCTTATCCGAGGTCGGGTCGCGGGGGCATCAGCTGGAGTAAGGAAGCCCAGACCGCCCTCTCCCCGGCCACTTCTTCCAGCTCCTCTGGGGGGGATCCCGAGGCGTTCCCAGGCCAGCCGCGAGACATAGTCCCTACAGCATGTCCTGGGTCTTCCCCGGGGTCTCTTCCCAGTGGGACGTGCCCGGAACACCTCACCAGGGAGTAGAGATGCGCGGATGACGTATATTTTAACCCGCAACCGCTTCTTAAAATCTCTATCCGCCCGCTATCCATTGCAGGAACGTTTTTCACCAATTTTCAAAACCGAAACCGACCCGCCATCCTTTTTAATAATATGTAAAATATTTTTCTATTATTATTATTTGAGTGCTTCAACCGCAACCCGCCCGAATTTAATTAAAGTATTATTTTTTGACGAGTCATCCGCCCGATATGCGGATTATCCGCTCCGCCCGCGGGTGCGCGGTTCAACCGCGCATCTCTACCAGGGAGGCGTCCAGGAGGCATCCTAACCAGATGCCCGAGCCACCTCATCTGGCTCCTCTCGATGCGGTCCGCAAGAGTGCGAATTATACAATGACAATTGAGGGGGGTCAACATTTTCTAGAGATGACAAAAATGACAATTTGTCCCTTCTTTAGGAGTGGTCGAAGTTGTAATGGGGGGGGGGGCACTACGCTTTTCTGTTGTCATGTCTGTCATATCCAGCAATTATCCATGCCTTTTAAAGACAAAGAACGGTCTTTGTCGCCATCTAGTGGCTGCTACCTTCTGCCGCCAACTAGATGGCGACAAAGACGTTCTTGTCTTGAAATGCATGACAACTAGATCGGACTTTTCCATTCATAGATATCAAACTTTGCTGTCCTCTCATGGCCACACCCTTTGATAAAAAGTTACAGTTTTCACTGTGAGTAATCTGTAATGTCTTTCCAACTGATTTAATATGGTTTGCAGTGTATCGACTCATCACACTCGAAGCAGGGATGCCTAATGCAAAAGATGACATTTCCTACTTTCCTGTTGCCAATAGGTGGCGCTACAAGGTTTCCTCAATCTGCAAGAACCAGGAAAACTGAACACATTACTGCTGTTACCTCAGACTGATCCATGCACAAAATTTGGATGGTGAATGAGGACTTTTATCAGTATGAGCTGTAGGAATCCAAGGCTGATCTGATAAAGCACACATAGGTTACAAATTACACTAAATGTGACCAAGATCATGGTCCTTTGATGAGACAGTAGTACTGTCCAAGATTGTCAGATACACTTGTTCAGAGTGAAATAATCATCAAATATATGAATGTTCAAGCAGATTGGATAATGCATGTGTAATTCAGGACAACTTTTCCATTCATGGAAAGAAATATGTTTAGTAGAACCTACAGTTAGTCTCAACAATAGTGTGTTAGGGCCAATAGTCACAGCTACAGTTACAGGAATGGATGAAGACCAGATAGAGCAGACTGGTCTGAAAACAGCCTCATCATAGTTATGCTTGCTATAGGTCTACGCTGCAGGGGGACACCAACATGATCCATTAAGTTGTGTCTTCACCTTTTTCTTCCCTCCTTTTCCTTTCTTATTCAGCTGTTGCATAGTTACTTTTTAATCTCATATCACTCCTGTAAAGTCACAATAAAAGGATTTCTATTTATTTAGATTTCTAGTAAATTACCATATTGGCTCAAATATAGGACACGTCTGATTATAAGATGACTGCTATCTTTCAAATATCATTTTGGGATGAAGACAATAAAGTTATTCATAAAATAACGCATTATTGTACAATTACTAAAGGAAACCAGAGCCGAGCAACAGTGAGGAAGACAGTGGTGGGTGTGAGGACCAGGGCAGGAATTTCACGGCAGCCATGGCGGCCATGGCCGTCGTAGCCCTTCTTTTTGGCCATGATGCCCTTCCGAAAATTGATGCTTAACGGCCACTGTGGCCTCGGTGCCCTGCCCTCTCCCCTTCCTTCGGCTATCATCAAGTTTGCGCCGTAGTGCCCATCGGTAGGCCTACCCATAGACATATATAGAGATAGACGCCGCATTGGCTGTTTGGAACGAGAAATGCGGTCGCCATCTTGGACCGGTCATTCTCTGGGATTATAACCGTAGTAGTATACCGTACGTCGAGTCGCAGCACAAGTGAGAGAACATGCCTGAACATTGTGTGGGATATTCCTGCTCCAATCGGCGGGACCATCAGAAGCAGGGCTCAGGATTACTTTCACAAAAGTAAGATGAAATATTTTTCGGTCTAAAAGACGTCTAATAAATGTCTAATAAACGTCTAACGGTCCCTAGAGGTCTGGGCTAAAATCGGTCTACCACTGGTCTAAATGAAAGTTTTAGACTAGCCGTTTCTAAATCTAAACTACGTTGTACATTGAACAATGACTGTTTAAAAATGTTTTAATCCAGCATTTGGCCACCATTTATACAATTTACTATTGTTTTATTTTGTATTTAATTTTAATGGATTAAATTGTACCGTATAGAAAAACAATATATAGCCTACTTAAATGTAACAGGGGGACAGATTGAGATGTTGGTCAGATATAGCTAATAAGGAGAATAGCAAAAATGAAAGTCAATTCAGTCAATAGCATAATGAAATAACAATAAAAAAAATAGGGAAAACAGCAATAATAAACTGTCAATCAAGCAAAATATAACAGCATGATAAGACTAGCCTACATTAAGGAGAATAGCAGTAGGCTAATGAACAGCAATGTAAATTAATATAAAAGCCTAATCAAAAATGGAATAAAACTATACAAACCATAAGGCATTAAAAGTGCTAAATGAACTAAGTCCTGTTGTAGTCTAAATCTTAGACCCTCTTAAAAGACCTACTAAAAGGCTACTAGCCTATAACAGGAATGGAGATATTCATTATATTACTAAGCTCACTGTCAATATTAAAATACGCCAAACCATGTGTCATGTATCAAAGCTACATTTATGACCTTTGCAGCAAAAGAAAAAAAACGCGTGAAAATCAGTTTCGTGAGGTATGATTAAATACATTGACGGCACACCTGCCAAACAAATAACACTGAGCGGAACGGGTGACCGGTCCAAGATGGCGGCCCCAAATCTCATCAGCGCCAGTAGGGAGTAGCGTTTGATGCGGCGTCTATCTCTATATATGTCTATGGGCCTACCTGTATAAAAGCTAAACAATCGGAGTGGAGGAGTGTCCTACTGCGGCATCCATCCAACTCTACCGCACAGCATCTACTATCATTAACTTTCTGTCTGTGGGATAAACAGCACAACGATACCACGAAGACGACATTAAAGGTAAGTGTTCAAAAAGCCATCTGTTTTCTGGATCAAATAGCTCGTCATTGGCATTAAGGACTTTAGAGATTTAGCCAGGACTATAAATCGTAACAAATCGCTCCCAACTTTGAATGATAAAGAGTTGCTAGATGTAACAGTAGCCTATTAGCCTCCTGAGGGGGACCTAGCTATCCAACAAGCTAAATCAACACTTCTGTAAATCTTCGTGTCATATCTTATGCTATAACCTACTAAGAATTTTTTAATGTTTCAATATCAGACAGAGACTGTCATGTCTCACTACTGTAGCCTTCTGAGCTATGGTTGCTAAGGCAACCCAAGAAACGGTTCCTGCAATCAGCTGTTTTATCGTAATTAAAGCTTCAAATAAGCCTTTTCTCGCCAAATCAGCTTCTATGTTCTTCTATGTGTGCAGCGAAGCTTTGCTGTTAGTCTTCATTTCATCGCCAAAATCAGGATGCCATTTAAATCGTATTCGATTAAAGAGAAAACATCTGTGACTAAATAAGACGTCATAAACTCACGATTGACATATGGAATCAGCAAGAATTTACAGGCAGGATGACGATGCTGAGATAGATTGATTCAAACTCCGGACATTCCTGGGTTATACACGATACAGTTCTGAAACTTCAGGTGCGCGAAAGTGAAAACCTAAACTCGTATCAGAAATACGTTCCAGGGTGGCTTAGCATTTGAATAATCAGTAGGCTATGAAAAGTGATAATATTATTTAAAAAATATTAAATATTCACTCCAAACTTTTTTCCCTCAGAAAGAAGAATGCCAAGACGGGAACGAGTCGAGATTAGTCGCAAAAGAGCTCGAAGATGCAGCAAAAAAACAGCCAAAAAATGGACACCTACTTCAAAAGGTTATCATGGACTTGTTAATTGTTAGATTCTTCTTATTTTGACCTAAGTTTATGTGGTACATTTAGGAAATAACATTTGAAAGGAATTGATACCCCTTTTCTGTCGCTCTTCATGTTAAACCAGATATGTGTTTTGCGTATGTATGTATATAGATCCGTGTGTATTACATTGGAATAAATTTGTTTATTTTATTTTTGGGGAGAATATGTCATTTAATATTTAGATTATTTACAAGAGGTTCTATATGTTTCTAAGTTAGGTTATGCACATGTGTCAGGTGTATATTGAGTTATGCATTATATATATCTATAAATATATTATATTTATTTTCAGATACATGATCATGATAGTGTTAAAAATTGTCTATGTTTCAAAGATTGTTTTGAATGCCTTGAATGAATCATAAAATGAAATGAAATGAAATATATTAACTAGTGAAATAATCATTAGAAGCCAGAAATGTTTCGACCAATCAGAAGCTTGGATTCAGTCAACCAATTAGAAGCCAGGATTCAATCAACCAATCAGAAGCCAGGAATTTTTCAACCAATCAGACGCCAGGATTCAATCAACCAATCAGAAGCCAGGAATATTTCGACAAATCAGAGGTCTGGATTGGTTCAACCAATCAGAAGCCAGGAATATTTCGACCAATCAGAAGCCAGGATTCAATCAACCAATCAGAAGCTAGGATAATTTAAACCAATCAGCAGTGTGGAATTATAACTGTGCTAGCATATTTGGACACATATATTAAGAGTAAAATTAAGTTGCTAAAAGATCTGCATCTGCAGGTCACGGGCTGAGCTATAGTCATAAAAGTTGCAGGCAATAAAAAGACAACTGGGCTGGTGGGGTGATGTGTTCTTGTCAGGGGAAGGAACTGTTCAGGGGGACAATGGGGGAGGTGCCTTTTAACTAACAGAATGTTACGCCCTGCATGTGTCAAAAAACTAGCCTGTGAGTGCAGATCAGAGATCAGCCAGAACCTGGACAGAAGGACAGACGGGTCTGTCAGCTGGTCTCTCCTTTGCAAAGGTGAAACTTAAAAAGTGTCAGACTATTATTGAATTCAAATTAATCTCATTTGAGTCCACAGATCAGCAGTCCGGGGAAGGTCAGGTTGACCACAACAAATTGGGGGCGTCG
>JAGFBZ010001999.1:0-50142 GCA_018398805.1 Hirundichthys speculiger | reverse complement strand
TCCGTAGATTTTGCGTACGTGCGTACATGTATACTGTATGTACATATATATGTACATATGCATGTACATGTACATGTACATCCATGTGGGGGATTTCTGTACACAGAAAATTGTAGTGAGTTTTTTTTCTCTAATTCTAAAGTTCTTGATTTTTTTTTTTCTTTAACAATTTTTACGTAATATTATTTTGTATCATTGTAATACACTGGCTGGATATTTAATTTAATTTAATTTAACTTTATTTTATTCTATAATTACATTTTCAACCAAAATTTAATTTAATTTAACTTTATTTTATTCTATAATTACATTTTCAACCAATTTAATTTAATTTAATTTAATTTTAATTTTATTTTATAATTACATTTTCAATCGATTTAATTTAATTTAATTTAATTTAATTTAATTTTAATTTTATATTTACATTTTCAACCAATTTAATTTAATTTTATTTTATTTTATTTTATTTTATTTTATAATTACATTTTTAACCAAATTAATTTAATTTTATTTATTTTATTTTATTTTACAATTACATTTTCAATAAATTTCATTTAAGTTTCATTCAAGTTTTAAAAAAAAAAATTTGTTTATTTAGTGGGTGGTGAAAAGGTTCTCAGAAATTGAATGATACATTAAATGGTGCATTAATGGGTTAAATAAATCAAGGTTCTACTGAGCACTTTTCGGTGTAATTTTAGGGCTCTTCTTAAGCCTGATTTATACTCGAACGTCAGGTCGTCTGCATCACCTATGCAGACGACGCAGAGATGCCCCCTCCACCCTACGCAGACACTCCGGTGCTCCTCCCCAAAATTGTAGGTCGACGCAGACAGTGCCGCAGACAGGAGAGAAAGGAGGCCTCTGATTGGTCAATTCTACATCCGCGTAGAAAACAGTGCATCATCAAAGAAATGAAGAAGTACCCACATCTGTACGATTCTGGTTCTCCACACTACAAAGACAGCACATATTCTAGTAATTCATGGAGGGAGATAGCGATGAATGTGGGTCTGGATATGGCCAAAAACGCAAGAGATAAGTTTAGTAAGTTTAGCTAGTCCGTGATTGTCCCTCTTGCGTTGTGGCGTGGAATAACATAGCGGAGACCGCGCTAGTATAAATCAAAAGTGACGGCGGCATCTCTGCGACAAGCTGACCCGTCTGCAGCTCTGACCCGTCCCCAGTAGAGTGTGTGTGGAGACATTTAAAAAGGGAAAATGCAAAGCCGACAGGTTCCCACCAGGTCCAAAAGGAAAAACCGTGTGTGGAAATGTCCCAGATTTTTACGACGTATTGTCCACCGCTTCCCCTGTGGACCTTCCGTGTCTTTTACCGTCCCTTTGCTTGAGCAGAGCAAATAACTGGCTGTACCTCATAAAACCGTCTTCAAGCTGCGCCGTAACCTGATGACATGCAACGCTCTGAGTGTGTTGCATAATCAGGGACAAAGGGAGAAAGAGGGTTTGTGTTTGAGGGGAAATTGGCAAACGGGCCTCATTGGAGGGAAGAAACCAGAGCGCAGAGTCTGTAAGTGGAAGAGCAGGAAACTGGGTCAAACCTCAGACCATTTCACCGGCGCAGAGTGGTCTCGTTGATGCGACTGCCAAGCCTGAGATGTTTTCGTACAGCGGGGATCAGATGGTGAATCACCGTCGGGTTCTCAGAAGGATAATTTGATTCAGTCGGAGACTGCCCCCCCCCCCCCCCCCCCCCCCCCACTCGCTGGGCACAAATTGACCAAAATTGTCCAAATCACCGTCGGCCCGGTGGAGCTTTTAGGGGACAGCTGGAGTGGAAACGTGTCTGCGGCGCTGCTTAACTTTCCTGGTTTTCATGAAGGGAGCCATTACTGTCTGGCTTCATGATGAAGTTGAGTATAACTGAGACATAACTGAATATCCCCCCCCCCCCACAGCTGTGCCACTCCGAGCTGCATCTCACCACCTGCTTTCAGCCCGTCAACGGACGCATCCAGCTCCAGGTCCTCGCCGCCCAAAACCTCCCGCCGTCCTCCTCGCCGCTCTCCCAAGGTCAGTGTTGTCTGCGTCTTTGACGTTTCGCCGCTGAGGCCGGCCAATAAACCGCCATCTCATCCCCCCCCCCCCCGAAGCATTTTTCATCAAAGCGGAGATGCAGCAGCTGGGTCAAGGGGCGGTCCAGAAGAAGACTCGCGCGCTGAAGGCATCCGGGGGCCAGTGTCAGTGGGCGGAGACATTTCACTTCCACCTGGCGTCCTTAGACCACGCCTCCTCGCTGTCAGTCAAACTCTACAGCCGCAGCTCGGTCCGGAGGAAACAGTGTCTGGGACAGGTACCGTTTTTTTTTTAAAATCTCATCATATATAAATATTAGGGCTGGGCAACGATTAAAATTTTAATCGCGATTAATCGCATGATTTCCCTGATTAATCACGATTAATCGCATTGTATACGCAAAATCAAATAATGAGTTCAAAAGTAGTGTAAACACTTTTATTTCAATGTTCTGCTGCCATATGAACTAAAATGCCATAACATTTGTTGTTCAAACACTTTTAACATCAGCACTTTTTTATGAAAATTTTAAAAAAGCTGCTGTTGAATCCCACCCATGCGATAAGTTAAATAAGTTAAATAAAATTAAATAAGTTAAATGGGTAATCCCACCCATGTTGAATGAGCCCTTGATCAAACTACCGTATTGGCCCGAATATGTGACTATATTTTAATTTAGAAGTCATATTCTCAAAAATGGGGGTCATTTTATAATCGAGGACTAGACTTTCTGTTGTCGTTACACATCTGAGCCACTAGATGGAGCCGCACTGCAGTAACCAGTAAATGAAAAGCACGACAGTGAACACACGTCCGTTTTAGCTTATGTTTAATTATCTTCCGGTTCCACAGCAGCCAGAAACAGACTTTTCAAAACAAAAGCATGTGAGCAACACGCGTTAACGCGCGATAAAATAAATGTCGGCGTTAATAAATGAATGACTTAACGCGATAATAACGTGTTAACTTGCCCAGCCCTAATTAATATATATTTAACTGTCATATTGTGCTCTATCAATCCCGGGTAAATAAATAAAGAACCTGATTTTACAAAAGGTTCTCCAGCAGGTTTTCATAGAAATACAGATGTTTTTTTCCAAAAATGTCACCCACATGAGCCTGAAAGTCCAGGAGAAGATACATTTTTACTGACTTGGTTGTATCAGACTGTTTTTAGTGGACGCTTCTCTCTGTTTGCGCCAGATTCAGCTGGGCCTGGACAGCCCCGCCCCCGAGGCTGTGGACCAGTGGAAGGACACCATGGCTCACCCGGAGAAAGTGGTGGCGGCGTGGCACCGGCTCAGCCCCTCCTAAACACCCCCCCCCCCCCCCCCCCCCCCCCCCCCCCCCCTCGGGTCCTTCCTGAAGGGCCACGGATGCTATCAGCAGAACCCTGGACTGGGAACTGTTGGACGTGTCCTGGTGTCCAGGGAGACAAGTTCAGTTGTAAATGGGGTTTGAACAAAGTGTGGACGATATGAAACTGTTTTCTAACAAGTAGACGAGCATTTTCTTCAACGTCTTAGCGTCCATCTGTATAAAATGCTGTCAGTTGTGCTGTGTGTGTGTCAGATATTAGTTCACCAGGAAAGGGAGCGTAAATAGAAAAGTTACTGCAACAGAAACCGAGGTACTAGTCTGTAAATATTTCAATCGGCACCTTAAAGGACGTGACTGGAGCGTTTTTCCTTCCTGCTTGTGAACCTGCAGCCCGTCTGAGGACCTCAGGGGGCAAATACTTGTTCTGTCTGCACGTATTTAACCCTGTGAAACATGGAACATGGAACAACAGAGATTTATATATTTTTTTTTTGTGCATTTGAAGTGTTCATTAAATCTTTAAAGAAATGTTCTGGATAACCATTCCTGCATGCTTTGCGTGTCGTATTTGACCCGAGGGAGAGTTAGCAGAAATGAAATGCAGCGGCTGTTATGATTTAACGCTTTTCTTTTGCCAAACTTTTTTATTCCATCTGGACTCCAGCATGTCAGAGCGGTAACTGAGGGGTTTCAGGTGGAAGTTAGGACTGCACAGGTGATGGATGGATGTTGGAACACGCCTGTCTCGTATTCTGTCCCTAACCCTAACCTTAACCCTAACGTGCAGGAGTTTTGATAAATAAGTTCGTCTTGTGCGGAGCAATAAGTGTTGGGGGGAAAACTGAGGCTGCTCTGAAAGAAATCAATCAGAAGTCATCAGAAACTGCTGGGCGCCTCGTCTCCACCTCCCCCTGAGAGCCTCCTGCACGAGGCATCTCTTCTTATCCCACGTGCAGCAAAAAAAAAAAAAAAAGAAAAGTTTCTTTTGTCATTGTGTTCGCAGACTTTCCCTCCACTGTGCAAGCTGATCTGTTTTACAGTTTCCTGCAGAATCTCACAGGTGCCAAACTGTTTCCAGGACAGTTTAAGTTTAAAATTGTGATTTATGATTGTGTATTTTTCTCTTCACCTTTTGCTCTCTGCCTTGTTTCTGTCTCCTCTTCATCTCCTCTGGCCCTGTCAACGTTATCTTGCAGGTCTTCCTCATCACGCCTGTCTGAGTTCCACTCCTCCATCATCATCATCATCATCTCCGTCCTCATCATAACCGTGCTGATGATGACATCACAGAGGGTTTTTTTTACATTAAAAAAAAATATATACAGTCATGAAAAAATTATTAGACCACCATTTTTTCTTCACTTTCTTGTTCATTTTAATACCTGGTACCACTAAACGTCGTCATGTGACTAAAACAGACAGAAAAGAAAACACTGAATGCATAAAAGCAGTGTATGGAAGTATTTCTGTGCCACCTGAGTTTGAATACGAATTTTTAAGATTGAAATTTTTCAGCATCAAAATCAGACTTTAAATTTTAAAAAACATCAAGTTGAATTTTTTTACACTGATTTTTTTTTTAGAAATTGAATTTTTTTACACTGAATTTTTTTGAGATGTTGATATTTTTTTTTTTACACTGAATTTTTTGGGTTGTTGAATTTCTTTACATGTTGAATTTTGAAAAACGGAATATTTTAAGGCAACAATTTTTTTTAACACTGAATTTATTTTAACAAAATAAAATTCAGAGGCAAAAAAAAAAAATTCAGTGCTAGAAATCTGATGTTTTTTTTTTTTAAATTCAAAGTCTGATTTTGATGCTGAAAATTTTCAATCTTAAAAATTCGTATTCAAACTCAGATGGCACAGAAATACTTCCATAGCAGTGTTTTTGGCAGTACAACGCCGTAGCTATTGATGTAAAAACTTAAGTGATTTAGGTTATAATCAAGAAAACCATGGAAAATGGCAAGATATCAGCTCTTAAATAAAACTCTTATGAGAAATCTTTGTGGTTATCGTTATGTTTGTCCAAACAAATGTACCTTTAGTTGTACCAGGCATTAAAATGAACAAGTAACTGAAGAAAAAACAAGTGTGGTCTAATAATTTTTTCCAAGACTGTATATTAAAGAATTTTCATTTCTTCTCTGAAATGAGTAAATATTATACTGGGTCATTTATTTATGTTAGTGAGAACAGATTATGAAAAAAGGTTTAGGTTTGAGTTGTCTTAGATGATGAAAAATGTCTCCTCTAAGACCCGGTAGCGCATCTTAATCTTCTACTATTTTGATTTGTCTTCCAGCTCGAACACTTTCCTGGCACACTAGGAAGAACAGTCTCATAGATCTTTCTTTTTCCAACCATTTTTCAACTCCAAAAACACAATGGCACTACGACTCACAGCTGCTGGTCTTTACCTCTCTGGGTCCCAGTGTGCTGTTGCATGAATTGGGCTAATTAGTGATCTGATGCAGCTGTGACGGGTTTTCCCTCCCGCCGCTGCTCCTTGACAGATGACACTCTGGACGGTTTCAGGTCCAGGTCAGAACCCTGTTATCCATGTGGTCTAGTAATCTCTCTAAACTGCCTCGCATGTACATTTATAGGATTATATCGTTGTTTAAGACTATCCTTACGTCTGTGATCTTACTTGTTTTTAAAACTGGCCAAAGGCATCGGCTACTCATAAGTACTTCAGACCTCAGCAGTATTTATTTAATAGGCTGGATGTCCTAGTTGACCATTTACTGACCCTTCACGCTTCCTGTGGGCTTGGGACCGGGACTACGAGAACTCTGGCTCATTAGTGGTTGAAGTGATGGTGGGCGATGGGGGGGGTTCAGAGTCTTGCTCAAGGACACTCCGGCACATGACGGGGTTGGCAACAAAGCAGACGCCCTTCTGGTTGGAAGTAGATTGTAATTAAAAGTTGGGGTCAACTAGGTGTGAGTATTGGCAAGGACCTCACATTACAATCAGTGCGTATACATGGGAAGTTTAATTCCTCTTTAATTCAGAATTAAAGTTAAAGCCGAATAAAAGTTACCATGTAAACACTTAATTCCATATGAAAATGTCAATTCCGAATTAACTTAATTCCCAAGTGAGTGGCTGGTTTATTCCCATTTTAATTCCGCATTAAGTAATTCCGTGGTCATGTATACACGCATTCCACTTTAAATTAATTCCCGTCTTTCTGCGCATGCTAGTTCTCTTGCCCGTCTGTCGCGATGACGCTTATATTCCGCGCTGGGCTTGTTTTCAAAAATGGCAGCACGCAGTAAACGTAAACATTTTCAAGAGCAGAGACGATTTATTTAATAAATATCTTGGAGGAACCGGAAATAATTAAAAGAACAGATGGCAGGAAACATAAAAATTGTGAGCTTTTCAAAGTTGTAGCGGCCAGGTTAAATGAAGGAGGTTTCACAGATAGAGACGCCACCCAGGTCAAAAATAAGTGGAATGTTGTTGCTAACCTAGTTAGCTAAGTTTGTTTTCTTCCGGTAGACGTAAAGACGTCCGCCCTCCCCCATCCAATCAGAACCCTTCCCAACCCCCAGACCTAAAGCGGAGTTGGATAAAGCCGAACAAACGTGTTTTCCATGTAAACCTTAATTCGGAATTACTATTTCCATGTAAACTCGAAGGAAAATAGCTTAATTCGGAATTATTTAATTCCTAATTATTAATTCCGAATTAAAAAAACATCATGTAACCGCAGCCAACATGTATCATGATACTTGGGTCACAATACGATATTATCATGAAATCGTAATATCACAATATAATGCGATATTCTACCCAGTTAATATCAAAATTAAAAGTAGAGATGAAAAATCAAGTTGCTGTACATGTTCATCAGATGATATTGATCATTCAGAGGACAAATTGAGTCAAAACTATTTGCTTCAAAACAACTTATTTATTGTTTATTATGAGTGTTTTTGCACATTTAAATTTTTAACAATTTAAATATGAAAATTAAACAATCTTCCTAAAAAAAATCGATATTAGGAGCTGAAAAATCGATATTATATTGTGTGGTTGAAAATCGCGATATATTGCCAAATCGATTTTTTGTGTTATTAGTGAAAGAGAACATCTGTATGTGATGTTTGAACATTTGTAAGTATGAAACACTGTTTTTTTTCTCTCTCTCTCTCCCATTTCACTATTTTTTCTAAAGCAGTTGAGTGCCTTTCAATCTTGTCCTCCGTATCTGCTGGAAATAACATTTGCTGCTGCTAGAAAAAGTAATTTCACATCAGTTGGAGTTTCATTCTGTCCAAAGATGAAAATTCCTGACGCACACAAGCCATTTAAAGGAAAAAAAAAAAAAAAAACCAAAACATCCACCTTTTTCAATCATCAGAAAACACATGAATTTGTCCCGTTTGTTATCTGAAAAGGGAACCCTTATCCCCGTCTCGGTCCAATAAAGCTTTATATTGGCCGGCGTGTCCTGTGTAACCAGCTGTGGACATGGACACGCAAACACACACCCGGCCAACAATACGTCTGTGGACCGAGAAAACACAGTCCGCCGGGTGTTTGCGTTTGGGACTGTGTGACCAGGACAACCGGGCGCCCCACGTGGGGCGACCTGCGTCACGGCCCTTCATATCCTGGCGTGCCAAAACACTGTCACCTTTATTTGTCAGAATCCATGTTTGATTTATGGTTAATGTTACACAGGGGGAATACCAGACACGCCTTCACCTGGGACCGGGCTTCATGCTGGGCTCTTATCTCTAACTTTATAAAAAAAAAAAAAGGGCTTTGAGAGTGACGGAGGAGGATTTTTTGGGTTATTGTTTCCTCTGTGGGCTCAACAGATTCTTTTGGCTGCTTGCCGGTCCCCGGTTCATTCGGTGCTTTCTCTCTGCAAGCTTGTGCATGCAGGTTTCAGTACCTGGGAGACTTGAAAAGAAAGTCTAAAATCCCCTGGTGCTGTATGTCAAGACAGCTGTTACAGCTGTTTAAAAAAAAATAAATATCACTCATAAATAAAATGGCATCTCAGGAACAGTCCTGAAAGTTTTTCATCTGTGTTTAGGAGCTAAGTTAAGGTCATGGTTGACATTGTCATCCTTGAAAATGACGGCGTGCGCCGGAGATGGCATCACTGAACGGCACATATCCAGTTTGCTCAACTGTCACCATTGCGAAAGTGTTCATACATCTGGAAAAGCTCCATGAGGAGCACGTAAAGGTTTCAGAGCAACATCTGCTCCATCCAGACGACGTCTCATTCAGGGAAGACCTTCCATATTTCAGCGAGACGATGCTGAACGACGTGCTGCATCCATCACAGCAGCGTCGCTTCACGGGAGAAGAGTCCAGCTGCTGAACTGGTCCACCTGCAGTTCAGACCTTTGACCAGTAGAAAACATCTGGACTAGCGGTATTACGGTAGAGCGCGGTAAAATTGTACGCGATAACGATTACCGTTTATGTTTGACTTTGTCTCATTATCGCGGCCGATTACCGGGATGTGTAATATCAGCCTCATTCAAGTCTGCGCAACTGTGTGTCACGTGAATATGTAGCTTGTGACATCGGCATCGTAACGTTAGCATGGCAGAAAGTGGTGATAGCACGCAGGACATTTACCAACCCACTGGGCTTTTTTTTTTTTTTGAGAATGCAGAGGGACAACTGGTGGAGGACAGTTATCTTGTCTGCAGAGCACTTGTTTACATTTTATTGTAATTTGTACAAGCAACTTGAAGGAGCTAAGGCTAATGCTTCAAGCTACTGAGATGCTACTGGTCGACGCGCTTCGCTAACTCCCATTTCGTAAATGTTACCTTTGCGTGTTGATAGAAAAATGACCGGAACGATGTTCTTCTGAAGTTAAAATATTAATTTATTCCATTAACTGATCCGACAACCATAACGCCGGCAGTTAGCGCCACAGCGGTCAAAAACCTTTTGCCCTTCCGGGTCCAACACCTAACCAATAACAGGCAGCTACCTTTATACCTGACCCTCAGGTAACAACACAGCGACACCCACAGACACACAGAGTGAACTACAATTCAGAACAACATATTTGGCTCCTAAACAACTGTTTCTTTATTTGAACATTTATACTTATTTAAGGTTCAGCTTAAAGTCAAAAGTTTACTTTATTTGAACTTCCCTATAATTTTTGTTCCTGATAATTGTTTGCATATTTTGACCTACTATGGTTGTTAAAGTGTTTATCTAAATTTGCACCAGACAAATCAGCTTTGTTCCTGTTACTTATTTTGTTCATTTAAAATAAAACCTCTCTCAGCGCCAGTTGTTTGCCCTTTTAATATGAAAGTTTCATTTTGATAAGATTTTGGCTTCTGATGTTTTAGTATGACAAGAAAATCACAAGATTTTGTGAAATTATTAAAATATATGTGTTTTTTGGACATTTGTACAGCAATGAAGAATACCGAGATAATATCGTAAACCGTGATAATTTGGTTACTATAATCGAGATATCAAATTTTCCATATCGTTACATCCCTAATCTGGACTATGATGAAACTAAAGATCTGCCAGTGAAGGTCCAGGACTGTTAAGCAGCTAGAATCCTTCATCAGACCAGACTGGGACTACATTTCTCTCCTGGTCTCCTCACATCCCAGATGTTTACAGACAGATGTTAGAAGAAGAGGTGATGAGTATCAGTGCTGCTGCTGTTAAAGTCAAAATGAGCGAATATTTTCCATGAATCTGTAAAATGTCTCAGTTTCAGCATCTGACATGTTCATTTGGGAATAAAATATAGGCTCGTGATATTTGCTCCTGCCACCCAAAGCCCTGAAAAACATGCTTCAAACCGACTCTTCAGAAACCCTACAGGTGAGTATCTGCAGTTTCTGACGGGTGTGAAAAAAAATCAATTTGGCAATATATCGTGATTTTCGGCCGCCCAATATAATATTGATTTTTCAGCTACTAATATCGATTTTTTTAGGAAAATTCATGTAATTATGTATTAGACTCATTGTGAATACTCAAATGTGCAAAAACACTAATAATAAACAATGAATAGGTTGTTTTGAAGCAAATAGTTTTGACTGTTTGTCCTCTAAATGATCAATATCATCTGATGAACATATAAAGCAACTTGATTTTTCATCTCTACTTTTAATTTTGATATTTACTGGGTGGAATATCGCAATATATTGTGATATCGTGATAATATCGTATTGTGACCCAAGTATCATGATACATATCGTATTGCGAGGTCCTTGCCAATACTCACCCCTAGTTTCTGCACAACCTATCAAAACCTAAGAAGGTAAAGTTATTTTGAATGTTAAAAATGAATAAAAAGAAAAAAATGTCTGGTTGCATGACATACTTCCTGTGTGACGTCCGGTACTGCCGTTCCCCGGTGTAGCGTCGTCGTTTTCTCAACAGTGCCCCCTGTTGTTCAGGATGTAGCCTGCAGCGAGGCCCAACTGCTTCCAGCTCTGCCATGAAAGATTTTGTTGCTGGTTTGACGTCACGGTTCGTACGGGCGATGACTAGCGCATCAAGCGCAGGTCCGGTTGACATTTATGCGGCGAGCGTGAATCCGGTTTCTTCCACCTGCTGCGCTGAGCAGGTCTGCAGTCTCTTTGTCTTTTCCTCTTCCCTGCAGAGAGCTGCCTCCAGCTGTGATTTTAACAGAAAGACCTGGATGTCTTTTCTTCTTTTTGAATATCAGCAGCATCTCTTTTTCTCTCTCAGGTCTTTCAGCTGCTCCCACTGACTTATCAGGGCAGTTTTTCTGGCATGGTGACCTTTTCCATCTTATCGTCAAAGATTTGAAGAACCTCTTGCGCGTTGACGGTAAGTAAAACCTGTTGGGTCACATGGTTGTTCTCGCCCGTCGCCGGGGTATTTATCAGCTCTGCAGACACCTTCTGCCTCTCCAGACGACGTAGTTCCCCTGGCCCGTGTCTTGAAGAATAACAGCCGCATGTGTCGGTTACTTTCACCGCGTACTTGGGAAGTGCTTAACTGCAAGTGTGCACATCGAGACACTATTTACACACACTCACAGGACTGTCCATCATCTCATCTTGAAATTCGCCTCCAATCAGGTTTGCTCAGTCTAAACGGTCCAGTCGCTGTAACACGAACCAGAACTTGATCTACCAGAGCGACCTGAAGCGACGGGCTTGTCCTTCAGCTCGCCTTGGCTGTCTGAGAGCTCTGGTGGGCTGACATGGTGGCGGAGACCGCTGCTCGTCCTCCAGCTCTGGCGCTTTTGTGTAACTTGAAAAAATCTGAGGGGACAGCAAACCCAGCTTGAGCCATTTTGGTTTGGTTACATCCACTCCATCCCACCGCGGTAACCATGTGGATTAGGGAACGTAGGCAAGGTCCTGAAGGGGCCGTGCTGCTTGGACTGAGTCCTCGGGAAGTCGGTGATCATCTCCCTAGTATTGTGAACGTTGTATCTCTCTACGCCAGCCTTCACACTGTTCCTCGGCTCATCGTTACTGTGAATGTCCCACCACCAGCTTGATTTTCAGGTTCCCCTCATGTCTGGTTCTGAGTTGGCAGCGTGAGCGACAACGGACTGGTAGTACGTCCACGGCCTTGAAGAGATCCAGTGCTCCGCATGACGAGTTCGGCGACGTTTTCTACCAACGTGAGGTCTGTAGGTTGAGAAGTCTAGAGACCAGGGACGGCCCGGGACGACAGCTCTACCGTGATGTTGCTCTGTTGCCGACGTGGTCCTGAATTCATGCTGCGCTGGCCCGTTTTGTGGCCTTTATCCGGTCTCGTCCCCAGACTCTGTCCGTCACCCAACCCTGCCACCAAATCCATCTAGAAACGGTCCAGATCTGATAAAAGCCTGTTTGAACAAAGACCTCTTCATTCAGGCCTTATTCTGGCAGTCTGGGTCTCACATACTTTTGCAAAAACCAGAAACCAGAAAAAAATGAATGAATGAATGAACGCTCAACAGGCTGCAATGGACTGGAGACGTGTCCAGAGAGCTGGGATCGGCTCCAGCAGAGCCCTGTGACCCTGCAGAGGACTAAACTGGTCTGGATGATGAATGGATGGATGGATAGATGGATGGATGTTCAGCAGGTGGACAGACTGCTAGAAAAGCAAGGCTCACAGTCTCGACGCTTTTACTCTCATCAACTGGGCATTAGTCACTGAAGGACCCTCAGAGCCTGTAATCCTGCTGCTGCAGCTGCTGCAGAGTAGCGGGGCGGCGGGGCGGCGGCGGGGCGGCGGCGGACCACCAGCTGCTGCGCCTTCATCAAAACTGGATTAAAACAGCCTCTGGTCTGTGAGCAGGATGTTCCCCAGAGTTTAATTTCCAGAGTCTGAATTCCTGAAATACTCAAAGTGATAGAGAATTAACCTGGTGCATGCTGGGTCTTGACAAGACGTCTTCACCAGTTTCTGCAGGAACTGGAGCGCCCTCTGGTGACAGTGAGCGGCAATTACTTATTTTATCTTTGAGTGGTTTTCCATGAGTGTGAAGGAAAGGAGTGTGTGTGTGTGGGGTGTGTGTGGGTGTGTTGAGTAATGTGACTCACTCGTCCTCCACATTTAAAACCCGGAGCAGGCAGGACCAGGCAAATCTCACTTTTAATGATCCCAGCGAGGAACATGGATGCAGATGGGAAGAGCGCTGTTCTGAGAGAGGGCTTCCTGGTGAAACGGGTGAGACGTCTGCCTGAGAGAAACAAGGTGTACTCGTCAGGGATGGACCTCATCGAGTCTCTGTGTGTGTGTGATGTTTCAGTTTGTGCTTGTTTCTGTCCGTCGTGTGTCCTCAGGGTCACATCGTTCACAACTGGAAGGCTCGCTGGTTTGTGCTGATGCCAGAAAAGTTGTTATATTACAAATACGAAGGAGGCAAGAGAGACTCGTGTCAGCGAGGAAAGATCCTGCTGAAGGACTGCGTGATCACCTGTCCCTTCCTGGAGTACGAGAATCGGCCGGTGAGGGATTTCAGACGAAAGAAAAAGCTATAAACGTTTCCTAATGTTGTTCCTTCATTCCTGCTTTGAATGATCAGAAAACCTTCTGAGGGTGTGGCCCCTGCTGGGAATCCTCCACACCTGACTTTGAGGAACTTTTACTGCCTCGGGTTAATGTTTTGCCCCGACGCCGACGAAACCTCAGAATGGCTCAGAACGGCTTGTTTGCAGTTTCTTGGGCCCTTGAAACCCCATTAATGTGAGTCTCATTTCTGTGCTTCCTGACAGCTGGTGTTCAGGCTCCAGACTAAGTACGGCGTGGATCATTTTCTGGAGGCTTGCTCCAGAGAGGAAAGAGACGACTGGGCTGCTGACATCACAGCCGCGGTCGAGAAGCTGCGGGGAACCGATGACGCAAGAGCGACAGACCAGAAAGATTCTGAAGAATCCAAGTTGCACAACATCAACCTGACGTAATGCCCGCTGACAAATCTCTTCCTGAACATTTGTCTTCTTCTTGAGACTCTTCCTGTCCGGTCCAACTGTCTCTCTGTTCCCCCCTCTGTTACAGCAAAGTGTTGGACTCCATGTACGACGTCCACAGCGGCATCAAGCTCAGCAACCATGTGGAGCAGGGCAGCACTTACAGCAACTGTTTTTCAGGTGAACTGTCAGCCTTTTCTCTACGTCTCCGCTCTCAGGCCGATCTGAGGTCGCGCCCTGTCAGTGGTCAAGATGTCGAACCAGCGGTTTACGGCCCAGCGGTGCGCCGGAGTTAGATATGGTAGCTGGTTGGTGTGGCCGTTAATGATGGGAGCGATGTGAGAACGAGCCCCGAGGACGCATTTTTCCATCAGTCTGGGAAAAAAAACAAACTTATCTCTAAAAGGAAGTTGGCAGCACAGCTTTGCTCTGATGCGTCCGAACGAACCACAGCACTTCTGGGAAAGTTTGGACAGACGAGACCGAAGGGGAGACACCTGGTCATAATGCACAAACACAGCTGTGGAGGTTGTCGAGTCCTCAAAGGTTTGAATCCAGGCGAGTGGACCTCTGTTTCTTCATGAATGGCTGCCTCTGCTCTGGTCTCAAACCATCCGTCTCCTCCGTCCAAAACGTCTACAGTGTCTGTTCCCACACAGCAAAGACATCCGGAAAGATCCGGAACGGATCCGTGAAACGGACCTGTATCGGGGTCCACTTGCACTCAGTGACGGATCCACTTTGGAGCCGGATCATGGACCTGCTGGCTCCGTGCTGCGTCCGGTTCCCGCGGTGGGTCCACTGAGAACCCGCAAATCCGCTGCGGAACCAACAAACTGATCAATCCAGGTGTGTCTGACCACTGTGGCTACTCAGACACACCTGGATTGATCAGTTTGTCCAATAATAATAGGTATTGATGCTCACAAACAGAATAGCCTTTAACTCTTTGGTTGGTGGCTGTAGCTCATTTGGTAGAGCGGGTTGTCCAGTCATTGTCTGGTTGGCGGTTCGATTCCGGCTCCAACTTTCCACATGCTAAAGTGTTCTTGGGCAAGACACTGAATCCTAACTTGCCCCCAAATTGTCTGGCAGGAGCCGCATGGTAGGAGCCGCCCACTGGTGGGTGAATGAGAGTCCGATGTAAACTGCTTTGAGGGCAATTGATGTCTTGACTTTTTTCTGTTAGGTCTATATTGACAATAGTGTTATGTTTTGCCCCGACGATGCCTGGCATGGGCGCTTCTCGCTGCTGCTCTGGGGACTTATCCCTGCGACGCTGGACTCTGGACGCTCCAGTTTGTGCCCGGTTTGTGGTGATCTGCGGTCAGATGTCTACATACTGTCTGCAGCGGGCGGATCGGTCTTCTTGCGGCTGGTGGAGACCTGCTGCCGCGGACATGGACGGTGTCGCTGGAGGCTGGTTCGGGAAAGCTAAGCTAAGTAGTCCTGAACTGCTACCCGTGGCAACCACCGCCACTGGATCCGGGCAGCAGCGTCACAGAGCCGGGATGGGAGCCCCCAACGTAGCGGCGGCGGCAGCATGCTGCCCCCGTCCATCAGTCTACACACCGGATGGGTCAGCTGACCTGGCAGGGGCCGTCTGGTGACCTGGTGGGGCCCAGCACCGCCGGGGGAGACGACAACGGCCTGGTCCGGTCCGCATGATGAACCAGGCTCTGGGACGGTCGGCTCCGTCGCTCGCCGGACTGAAGGAGCTCAGTCTTCCCAGAGGAGACGGTTTGGTTCATCGGTGTTTCCTCCTCTGACCTGGAGATATCTCACTGGTCATCATTTATGGAGATATACTGGTTCTAACGACTGTTGGCTGTTTTAACGGCTGTTAACGGCTGTTATCTGGAGTTAGCACTCGGACCACGGGACCTGGCATGAAAAGGAGCGCTGGACACTAGCAGCTCCCCTAGTACACCAGATTTTTCCTGGTGTACTGAAACTTGAATTTCCCCCTTGGGGGATTAATAAAGTATTTTTGAAATTTTAAAAAACACAAGGCAATGCAGATTTGAGTTATGGCTATATTGATGTGGAAATCTAGGCTAGGCATACATTTAGTTAAGTTTGCTATGTTATCTGGATTTTTAAAATGAGATGAAGGGTCCAAAACAGACCCGGGCCAGAGGTTTTTCTGCGTCCGTTGCGGATCCGCTCAGGAGCCACCGCGGAGGTAAGATTTTAGTCACGGATGCGGACCGGACGCAGCGCGGAGCCAGCACGGGTCGGCGATGCGCCTCCAAAGGGGATCCGTCACTGAGCGCAACGGACCCCGGTCTGTTCCGGATCTTGCGGTACCTCTGCCGCGGATCCGCGGTGGAGTCTTTTTGCTATCAGGGTTGTCCTCAAAACAGTGTCCGTCATCCTTGCGATGCTGGTGGACTGCTGAATCTTGAACCTGATGAGCGGACTCAATGCTGCTCGCGGTTTTCGTCCTCGGGGTGAACCAGTTTTCCTCCGATGGAGTTGGGTTTGAAGCGGACCGGTGCTGCGTTCGGAGGAGATCCTTCTAAGTTTCTTACCTGGCACGGATGTGATGATCCAGACTCGCTTTTTCCCGGTCTCTTCTGATTGACTGCCCACCTCTGGAGCCACTGGGTCGACCTCAAACCCTTCAGAGCTCTGCAAAAGCAGTCCAGAGTCAAATGTGAGACGATCTGTCGACGGCCAAAGTCGTGCAAGAGTCCAGTGATCCCGAGTCTGCAAAGGAGTGTTTGAAGAAGAAATGAACCAGAGTGGTGCAAAGGTCCAGTCACAGTGAAGACCTCAACGGTCAAGCACATAAACAAGTCTCTGCAGGCCGTAGCAACGCTGCGTTGAAGACCCACTAATGATGTGAAGATTTATTTTTCTGTCCCGGGATGTAAAACCTTGAACGTCTATCAATGCGTGCTGCTCCTGCAGGTTCAGCGGTGGTGGACTGGATGGTGTTCATGCAGTTTTCTCTGACCCGCGTGGAGGCCATGACGCTGGCCTCGGCCCTCCTGGAGATGGGATGCCTGCGGACCGTCGGCCTGAAGAGCGTGGAGGCCTTTCGGACCGCCGGCTTCAGCGAGCAGTTCATGGACGACTCCACGGCGCTGTACAGCTTTGTATGTCGGCTTCGATCCTGCGTCCAGGTCTTATGGCAAAACAATACAATGTTGTGAGAGTCCGTGCCAGAGTTTCAGCTAATTTCACGGCGTGCTTGTGTCGTCCTCTCAGTCTGACAGTTTGAAGAAAAGAGGAACCGTGAAGGCGGAGACGTCGCTGTCTGCTCTGGAGCTGAGCGGGGAGGAGACAAAGAGGGGCTACCTGCTGAAACAGGTGAACAGACGGGGCCTTGAGAAGTGTTGGCTCGATGAAAACAATACTTCTGTTTGACACGGCTTTATCGGTCACTTCAAAAATGATTGATCTGCTGGCTCATCGTTGATCAGGGACACAGGAGGAAGAACTGGAAGGTGCGACTGTTCGTGCTGCGTTCAGAACCTGGTTTCCTTCACTATTACGACCCAACCAAGGTGAGTCCAGGACGATGATGTACGACTGCTAGAACGTATTTAAAAACGATCTACAGCCTTTAGACATAAATCTCTGACAGACTGAACAGAGTTGGTTCAGACCAGTCAGCTGATTCCTCACCTCAGGCTGTGACTCTGAAGGTGCCACTAATGGCTCATAAATCTCAGCAGTTCCTCCACGTGTTTGACTCCATGTTTTTCCGGTTCTTGTGCCTCCTGTCAGGATGACATCAGCCCCGTCGGCGGCTTCCCTCTGCGAGGGTGTCTGGTGTCTTCTCTAGACGATAACGGAGTTCCCAGCGGTGAGTCAGCAGCTCCAGTAAGATCCAACCAGACAACAACAGGATGACGAGCAGCGGTGGTTAAATTACATTATACTGGAGATTCTCTTGTGGTTTGTCAACTACAACACTGAGCATAACAAAACTAAATTATAGCGTTGTCTTGATAAAATACCTTCTATCTTTTATCGTATTTAGCTCTGCGGCGATGCATGAAATCATATGACACAGCTTCCCTGCTTTTATCTGTCAGATGATCCATCCCAGGCTGCTTCATTAGTCAAGTAAAAAAGAAAATACAACCTCTTTCAATTCTAAGCATTTATGTATCAGGACAATAAATAAATAAATAAATATATGAAATCCACCCTTAGATGAACTGCAACACATGGCATTAAAAATAAAATAAAATAAAATAAAATAAAATAAATCCTTAGATGAACAGCAACACCTAACATTAAAAAAAATTAAATAAAATAAATCCTTAGATGAACAGCAACACATAGCATTAAAAATAAATAAAATAAAATAAAATAAATCCTTAGATGAACAGCAACACATAGCATTAAAAATAAAATAAAATAAAATAAAATAAAATAAAAATAAAATAAAATAAATCCTTAGATGAACAGCAACACATAACATTAAAAATAAAACAAAATAAAATGAAAATAAAAATCAACCCTTAGATGAACAGCAACACATAGCATTAAAAATTAAAAAATAAAATAAAATAAAATTAAAATAAACCCACTGGTGACCTGTCCAGGTGGACCCCTGCCTTCTGCCCAAAGAGAGCTGGGATAGACTCCAGCAGATCCCTGTGACCCTGCAGGGGATTGAGCGGGCATAGATGATGGATGGATAAACCGTTAGATGAACAGCAACACATGACATTAAAAAAAAAATAAAATAAATACACTGTCAGGTGTAATTTATTGAGAAAAACTGAGCAAGAACTCAGAAGACTCTAAATCATTTGGAAGTGGCATCATAACCCTTCTTAAGATCACTGCTGATGTCCTTCCTCCTTGGCATTATGTTAACACGTAGCTGAAAGCTCCAGACCAGCAACCACTCAAAATGTCTATTTTTATAAGGATCTGCACACCTGCTGAGGACAGTAAAGGCAAATAAACTAAGACATGATGTAATGTGTCTTCTGTTAGTGGATTTATGTCACTGTTAGACCTCGTAAGACTAGTAGATTGTTTAAATAAATGTTTAAATAAATAAAGATGATGCTCCTCCGCTGACTCAGTTTTCTCCTCCTGTCCAGGTGTGAAAGGCAACATTCAGGGAAACCTGTTTAAAATCATCACTCAGTCAGACACCCATTATTTCATCCAGGCTCCGACCAACCAGGAGAAGATGGACTGGATAGACGCCATCAGAGCGCAGACGTAGCGCTGCAGCGTCCGCTGAGACGTGACGTTTTAAACAGATCAGTTTACTCATTCCATGAATGTCACTGTAAAATATTTGACTGCTCTGTGCTTCTGCACCATTTCAGAGGAGCATTTAAAAGCTCAGCAGCAGCTTCTCTTGAGATCCTCGTGCTCCGTCTTAGTCGTGTGTTATTAGTGCTGAAGTGTTTTTGTGCATTTACAGAATTGTTTTTCATTATTTAATAGATGCTTTTAGATTTCATTGTATCTCCAGACACAAGCGATGAGAGATCACTTGAATGAAATGAATGAATGAAATCATTAAACCTGTGGTGCCTGAACTTTTTCCCTTGTTGCTCCCATAAATGTTTAAATATCCACCAACTGTCACCAGAAGTTAAGGACCCATGATCCTTTGAGCATCGTGAGGACAGTACAGCCTCTGCTGATGGTTAGGGTTTAGGGTTAGGGGTTAGGGTTTAGGGTTAGGAGTTTGTATGTGAAGTAAGTCTCCTCCTTCCACCGTCCGTTGGCGTCCTGGAAGTATGGAGATGGTTTCTTCTGCACTCAACTCGATCTGACAGTTGAGGTTCATTCGCCGTACTATTCACTTTTTATGTCGTACATGGTGTAGGCGGGTTTAGGCCAGCCAAGGCTACTGAGTATAAGACGTGGTGTGTAGCGCACGGACGACCCTGTTTGGAGGTTGTCCTTGTGGGTGCAGCGGATTCATGGTGTATCTTGTCTTTTCGTAGGTGGCTAGTGGAGGCAGGTAGAGACGAGGAGAAGAATAGTAAGAGAAGATGGAGATGGGGTGAGAGAGCGGTGGGGGTTGGGGATAGTAAAGGCCAGGAGTTGGGGTGAGGACTAATGAAGTATCAAGGATGAGGTTGATGAAGGGTTTGGGAAAAGGTCAAGGGGTGGAGGTGAAGAGGGGGTTGGTGTTGTATAAAAAGTATTAAAAAAAAAAGGGGGCCTAGGCATGGGGTGAGGAAGGGGTTCGGGGGGTTAGGGTTAGGCATAAAAAAATGGTCAAGGGGTGGAGGTTGGGATCAGGGTTAGGTTTTAGGGTTAAGGTTTAGGGTTGGGGTTTAGGGTTAGGGTTTAGGGTTGGGGACATGGGCGAGGCTAGCCCTTTTTTAGGGGTGCTTCAGCACCCCTAAATTGAAATTCAGCACCCCAAAAACCTGGAGTAAGAAATGTTATTCTAAAATTTTAGTTCGCATTTGACAGGCTTAGATAATGTCCAAAACTTAATCCATAGTTTGTGGTTTAAGTTTATATTTTAAGAATGAAAACAACCCCGCCTAATGGTATCGTCCTCTTCTCACTAATGTTACTTGTGGGTTGTGGTGGGGCTCATTGGGTGCTCAGCACCCCTAAAGCTCTGACCTTAGAAACGGCCCTGGTTGGGGATAGGATTTAGGGTTAGGGTTGGGATTAGGATTTAGGGTTGGGATTGGGGTTTAGGGTTGGGGTTTAGGGTTAGGGTTTAGGGTTAGGGATTAGGGTTGGGATTTAGGGTTGGGGTTTAGGGTTAGGGATTAGGGTTGGGGCTTAGGGTTGGGGTTAGGATTTAGGGTTAGGGTTGGGGTTAGGGTTTAGGGTTAGGGTTGGGGTTAGGGTTTAGGGTAGGGGTTAGGGTATAGGGTTTAGGGTTTAGGGTTAGGGTTAGGGTTTAGGGTTGGAGTTAGGGTTTAGGGTTAGGGTTTAGGGTAGGGGTTAGGGTATAGGGTTTAGGATTTAGGGTTAGGGTTTAGGGTTGGAGTTAGGGGTTAGGGTTTAGGGTAGGGGTTAGGGTATAGGGTATAGGGTTTAGGGTTGGGGTTAGGGTTTAGGGTTAGGGTTTAGGGTTTAGGGTTTAGGGTTGGGGTTAGGGTGTAGGGTATAGGGTTTAGGGTTGGGGTTAAAGGTCCACCTCAGATCTCTACCCTCTTAGGGACCAGCCAGTCCGTCCTCTTTGTCCAGAGCAACTCGCTCCAGCGCTCAGCAGCCTCCTGACGCCTCTCTGGTGGAGTATCATGGGGGTTGGCTGTGATATCCAGGTCTTGGAGAAGCCGAAGCATTAGATTTGCGGTACAACCTCTGCAGACAACCTCCACTGGTCAGACTGTGGTTCTCCAGCCTCTCTGCTCTGCTGCTGCCATCTTGGTTGGAGATCTTCTCCAGACCAAGGCACCAGGCTCGGTCTGAGGGTGGAGGAGACAGTTTCTGCTGGTCTAGTGAGTCGACAGACGACATCTACAGCAGGGAGCAGCTGTTCTCCTCACTTTGATCGGTTCGGCTGAGGTTTTAAACATTTGAACGGACGTTCCTCGGTCCTCAGGTGGCCTCGACTCAGATTCAGTAACTCATGCGGCACTTGAAAAGTCTTGACAAACAGAGGATTCACCAGGAGAGACTTCAGACGTCTCTGTCTGCAAAAGCTCCTCGTCTTTTTAGATGAATGTTATTTTTTTTTTTTAACTACAAGCTCTGGGATGTGAAAGTTGATTTAAAACCTTTAAATGTCTTTAACCCAAACCTCAACATCCAGGCTGAGGATGATATCTCACAGATACAGGATGACACTCGTGTCTGCGCTGGAAGAAGGTCTGAAGCTGAACTCTCTGAACCTCGGAGGGAGGAGCATCTCTGTTATCATTCTTTTGCCCTGAAGTAGAAATCCTGGCTGCGAGCAGGAACTTGAGAAGCATGAAGCTCCCAGAAATCAGAGACAGACACTCCCAGTCTGCAGGCTTTTATCTGGATGACTCAGGCTGAGCTGGTGTGGTTTCAGGGCCCGGCTCCAGTCAGGGCCCGGCTGAAGCAGAGCAGTCCTGCGGTTAGCTAACACCATGACGGAGCGTTTGTGTAAAAACGAGAGCAGAGAGGGATGATCAGCTGAGTGAATCCTTCCAGCTGTGAAACACACGCTGAGATATGAAACATACTGCGTTTAATGGCATCATGCTCTAACGTACACTGGTTACACCGTCACGCCAGTTCCATTGTGAAACTGGGCAGAAAAAAAAACAAAAAAAAAGACAATCTTCTTTATGCATT
Organism: Hirundichthys speculiger; assembly: GCA_018398805.1. Lineage (NCBI taxonomy): Eukaryota > Metazoa > Chordata > Actinopteri > Beloniformes > Exocoetidae > Hirundichthys > Hirundichthys speculiger. The sequence continues at coordinate 28,136 of JAGFBZ010001999.1, read as the reverse complement.
CGTCTTCGGAAACATTCGGCTTCATGCAGGCGCTCGTTGGACGCGAGTGCTTTTCTAGACGGTCGACCCGGAGGAACCGTCTCTCCTAAACCACAAACACTGATGCAGCAACGTCTTTTTTCTTTTCTTTTTAAATTGATTCATTTTACCCATACAGCGTTCACTCAGCAAGAATATTAAAGCTTAGATCACTTTTTTTTTCTCTTTTAAATAACAATTCACGTCAATTCAAATCCACATTCCATGTTTGAGTTCAGACATTAGTGACTGTTAGTTCAGTCAGGATCTTCGAGTCCCCAGACCGGTAATCTTAGTGAAGGCACTTAGCGCACGATTACGAGGCTGGTGTAGCTTTGTCAGAAAATGGAAACACAACAATCCCAGATGGGTTAATCTACTCACTCCAAAAGATCTACTCTAAACTTAAGTACTGTATAGAGTCCCGGGGGCGTCCTCGCCTCAGTTTTTTCTTTTTCGTCACCTGGCGTTAAGCCACCTTGGTGAGCTGGAGGTCTCCAAAAACCCGTAAGGCAGTGAGGGAGTGGAGCTGGAGGAGCCGGTGGGAGAATCCGCACAGAGGCTGACCGTCCACCAGGATACGAAACTGCTGGTGCTCACAGACGATCTCCATCTGCCGGGTGGAGGGGAAAAGAGAAAGAGAAGAGTCAGCGTCAGGGAGAGGATTCACACAAACACATAGAGGCAGAATCTGAGCATGGCTGTCCATGTCGTCGGTTGCTGTCGTTGCCATCGTTGTCGTCGTTGCCATTGTTGTTGTCTTTATCGTTGTCGTCATTGTTAGCGTTGTCGTTGTTGTCGTCGTTGTCGTCCTCGTTGTCGTTGTTGTATCTTTGTTGTCGTTGCCGTTGTCGTCGTTGTCGTCGTTGTTGTCGTTGTTGTCGTTGTTGTCGTTGGTGTCGTCGCCATCGTTGTCTTTATTGTTATCGTTGTCATCGCCGTCGTCGTCATTGTTGTTGTTGTATCTTTGTCGTCGTTGTATCTTTGTCGTCGTTGCTGTCGTTGTCGTCGTTGTATCTTTGTCGTCGTTGCAGTCGTTGTCGTCGTTGCCGTCGTTGTCGTCATTGTCGTCGTTGTATCTTTGTCGTCGTTGCCATCGTTGTCATCGTTGTCGCTGTTGTCGTCATTGTCGTCGTTGTCGTTGCCATCGTTGTCGTTGTTGTTGTCGTTGTTGTCGTTGTCGTCGTCGTCGTCGTTGTCGTCGTTGCCGTCGTTGCCATCGCTGCCGTCGCTGTCGTCATTGTCGTCGTTGTATCTTTGTCGTCGTTGCCAACGTTGTCATCGTTATCGTTGTTGTCATCATTGTCATTGTTGTCATCGTTGCCATCATTGTCGTTGTCGTCGTTGGTCCTCCTCCTCCTTTGAGGTCTCAGTGGTCTGGAAATGCAACGTTGCATCTGACGGCGGAGGAAAGAGCGACTCTCTGACGAGAGTTCAAGAACTTAGATCCTAGAAAGTTCACAAGTCTCACAGGTCTTTTTCGGATGAGTCCAAGTTTATGTCTCAAGTCACTGGTGCACGTGAGGCAAGTCAAACTGAGTTTTGGACTCTCGTACTTGGTGGTTCAGACTTGGAGGAGAACGTACCTGAGAGGACGCAGTTCGGTCTCTGATGAAGGAGCAGAAGTGTCTTTGAAGGCGTCACAACACAGCCGGCAGACTAACTAATCATTTATGCTTCTATGAAGCAGCTACAAACGTCGCCACGTTGCCGTTTGTGTCGCTCTGTAATTACACCACCAGACACTAGGTGGCGGTGTGGGCTCTTTTACCGCAGCGCTTAGTTTCTTTTTATTTACTTACTTTTACGTCGCTCAGACTCATCAGCAGAGCAAGTGAAGCATATCTCGTGTGCTGGAGCCGAGCGCTCGAACACGACGACGAAGCAGAGAATACGACGGAGAAGGAGGAGGGCGCTACCGAGCGGACCAATCACAGTCGCTGCGTTCAAAATCGGCGCTGATACGCGGTTGGATGCTTCAGCGTGAATCAAAAACATATTAACTCAACATTAAAAAAAACCCATCACAGTCTCCTCTGGGACAAGATAGAAAAAAAACAGTATATCTACAACCGTCAGCTATTTTCTCCTCCGTCACGTCTTTTAAAGTCTTTGCTTCACGTTCTCGATAAAACGAGCAGCAAGAACACACCAGTGGATTTTCAAACGGTATTTATTTGGATCCGTCTGTCTTTGCTTCTGTCTGTCTAGTGTAGTATGCAGTATGCAGTATGCCAATGATTCCCAAAGTGTGGGCCGCGGCCCCCTGGTGGGCCGTCGCGGTACTGCAGGGGGGCCGTGAGGGGTCATTAAAATCCTCGATCTTTTTAAAATATGTTTTTAATTACTGTAAAATATTAACGACATGATTTAAAAACATTAAGAAGTAACAAAACAAACCAGTTAAGTGTTATTCTACCGTCATCTTAACTTAATATGACAAGTGTCACCTTATTTGTTGAGCCCTTACATTAATATCAGAACATAGCTTCTAATCCTGAATATTGATCACAGTTGTGATTAAAGGTTTGGGTGGACCGTGGAGATTTTTCACATTTCAATTTGGGCCTTGGTGTTCTGAAGTTTGGGAATGGCTGCAGTATGCAGTATGTAGTATGTAGTACATACTGCGTTTTAACCCAAACCCTTATCCCTTTGAGGGTTTATAAAGCTCCTTCAGATCAAATGTCTTCAAGACTTGAAGATTATAAACCAAATGCTGACAGTGCAGTTTTAAAAGCTGACTATGCAAATAAATCGGATCTGCCAGCGAGTCTCAGATGATCTCGAAGTTGAACAAACACCAGAAATCCCAGCCTCTAGCTCTGACTGAGGCTGCTCAGATACTTTAGTGCTGCTTGTTGAGCTGCAGGAGCGTCTGTCCACTTCCTGTACACCTGTCAGAGACGGTGAAGCGTACCTTGAAGGCCTCCCCAGCCGCGAAGGGGAAGAAGGAGAGGGTGTTCTCAGACGGGCCCCACTTCCCCCCAGGCGGGCGTTACGCTGGACGGCCTTTTCCCTGAAGCTGACCTTCAGCTGCAGACCCACGTCGGCCTCCGGGTCCTCCTCCTGGGGTTTACTGGACAGGGTCACCTCCATGCTGCAGGGGGGGGGGGGGGGGGCAGAACAGTTCAAGGGCATCCAGCTCCTCATTGTTTTTAACTGAAGCAGAACAGCGACATCTACTGGTCAATATGACAAATGCAGGGTAACGATGGAGAAGATGGGATCATTAAAGATCCTGCTAAAGCATCAATGCAGCACATTAAAGAATCAATAAAAAGTAATAAAGATGAAAGGAGCTGCTCAGTCATCGGAGCACTTGCAGTTTTTTTTCTCTTACTTGGGCAGATTATTTTTATATCATGACTCATTTTTTTTTTTTTCCTGAGGAAACTATTCCAAATATTTCTCCCACCAAAATCCTTCATCTTTATCTATATTTGGTAAACAAATCGTCTGTCTTTGAGGCTAATTTTAGACGGTTCAGCACGGTTTCTAATCTTTTATGTTTGTTTCAGCCGAGATAACGAGATGGGTGCATTTGGGAACAGATTTTCTGCAAAATTAAGCAAAAATGGTGTCGTGATTTCTTTGTCTGGAAACATTACAGAGCACATCATCAATGTCAGCAAACTTTAAAAACTAATATATAAATATATATATATATATATATAAGACTAAGGAGGCCTAAAATAACTCCAAGGCTGCGTTATATTCAGTATCTGGGACGAGAGTCCTGCAGCAGGACCTCAAAAAAAAACTCTCACCAAAGGATCTGCAGGCAAAAACAAGCCGCTTGGCATAAAAGGAGAGAAAAGAAAAACTTTTATTTATTGCACAGTGCGCTGATCCGCGTCAACCCTGCTGTGATCTCCATCATTTACTGCTCAGATCGGGGAATAAAGAGCATTCTGATGCTATCGGCCCGATCACTTCACGGGATTTTCCTCTCCCTCCACTGCAGACTAATCCCTAATTAGGAAATGAACCGGGACTGCAAAGATATTTTCCCATCGGTGCACGGTTAGCAGTGCACGCTTTGAAATTCAGATTTACTTCGAGCATCATCATCATCATCATCATTATCTGAGTCGGCTGTCATGTCCAGTGTGCAACAGCAGCCTGCACTGCTCATTCAGATTCATATATATATATATATATATATATATATATATATATATATATATATATATATATATATATATATATATATATATATATATATATATATATATATATATATACAGTCATGGAAAAAAATTATTGTTTTTCTTCAGTTTCTTGTTCATTTTAATGCCTGGTACAACTAAAGGTACATTTGTTTGGACAAACATAACGATAACCACAAAGATTGCTCATAAGAGTTTTATTTAAGAGCTGATATCTTATTTTCCATGGTTTTTACATCAATTAAGCATCACTAGCTATGGCGTTGTACTGCCAAAAACACTGCTTTTATGCATTCAGTGTTTTCTTTTCTGTCTGTTTTAGTCACATGATGACGTTTAGTGGTACCAGGTATTAAAATGAACAAGAAAGTGAAGAGAAAATGGTGGTCTAATAATTTTTCCATGACTGTATATATATATATATATATATATATATATATATATATATATATATACATATATATATATATATATATATATTATAATCCATAAAATCAGTCTTCAGATGGTCACGGTCACACGCACTGACCTCTTAGGCTTCTTGTTAATGATTCCCATGACAACCAGCTTCATTGAAGGCCGCAGCCCCCCCTTTATCTCTCCGGTGTACTCCCCCTGTGAAACAATAGAAACACGTATGAGGAGCCGCAGCTCAGTTTATTCTGGAGGATGGGAGTGAATAAAGGCTGGCTGTCATCCTGCTGCCAGCATCCGCAGCTCTGGCGGGAACAATAGCTTCATTGATCCACATTTAAGACAATCAGTGACTCAGCTGCCTAAAGTATATACATCTGCGTTTTTGTCCTCCGCTCTGAGCGGTTTTTTTTATTTTTTTTTTTTTTTAACGTATTCTTATCTTACAGGGTGGCTGAAATGCTGCAGCGCGTGAATAGCGGATAAAAAAAGGAGGCTACGTACATGATCTTTCTTGTCCTGATCTTCCATTCCACTCAGGGCGTGTTGCGGTGTGGAGGTTCGCGAGCCGCGGTACCAACTGAGGACTGATTGTTTCTGCCTCCAGCTGGCAAACCCCGCCTGTACCAGGTTGCCATAGAGACTGGCTCCCAGCTTGGAGATGATGATAGTAGACAGAAAGAGACGGGGGAGGAGGGAGGAGGGGAGGGGGGGGGGGGGGTGCACACGTTTCAATCACTCTTGATAACGCGGGCACAGAGGCTTCGTTTCGCCCCAGAGGGTCAGCGGCTCGTCTTCCTCCGGACCGCAGCATCCACCTGGAGATGCGTTCACTGACCGCAGTTAACCTCAGCAACCGCCTGAGGCGCTGATGGTCAAACACCTGTCTTCTGTGTGACTTTACTGAAGGTGACATGACGGATTAAAAACCTCAGAGGGCAACAGGGTTGGATTCACCATCAGTCCTTCACACTAACGAGGCGGCGGCTCCAGATTAGAAATAATTAGTTTCAGTTTGATCAACTGGAGTTTTGAGGCTCATGGACTCTGATATAAACTCTGATGTTAAAGGCATCAAAGAGCACGCTTACGTCCGACTTTATAAGTGTTATTTTTACCTTTGAGGTCCTGTACGGAGGACCGCAAGGACCAAAATCAAAAATAAATGAGTAGATTAAATATTTGCAAAAAAAAAAAATAAAAATAATAATAATAATTATGTATTTATTTATGTTGTTCACTTTTTTCTACATTTATTCCTTAATCTCATACCCCCTGCTTAACAAATTTATTAGACCAGCGGTCCCGAACGCCCAGTCCCCGGCCCGGTACCAGTCTGTGGGTCATTCGGTACCGGGCTGCAGAGAAAAAATAAATAACTTCCATTATTAAGGTTTGATTTATTATCTGAGTCTAAATGATGTTTTATTTTTCTAAAATGACCAGCTTCTCTCCATTACATCCATCAATGACTCTTGTCACATGACCAGACTTCCACACGCGTGTCTGGGTCACGTGATCCGTTTAAACCCCCAAACTGGAAAAATTAGTTTAAAAAAAAACAAATGTCTTTGTGCAGAGAGGATGTTACTGATGTTCTGTTGTTACGAGGACGGGTCTAATAAAGTTTCAAAGTTACCTTTATTGTAATTTATAGAAAATACCACAGTTTTTATGCCGTTGTTATCATTTTATTTAGTTGTATTTATTTGCAACACATTTTACGGACCGGTCCGTGAAAATATTACCTGACGGTTGGGAACCACTGGTTTAGACCACCTGTCCTAGACACAAACTAAATGTTTTAGAAATCTGTCATAGACTTGTTCAAATCTAAAAATAAGTTAAATATTTGGCAAATAACAAATTTAAACAACTAAAAACAGTCCCTTTCTGCATATTACAAACAGAAAAGCGTAATATTTGTTACGGGCTCCTTTGACTTTGATAACAGCTTCATCGTTTTCACTGATCAGGAATGAAAGAAAATAACTATCATTGACATCTTAATCTAGAAAAAATCATCTGTTTTACTATTGTTATGTTTTGTTTTTGTCTTTTTGGAAAGATTCTAATTTTAAAAATCAATGGGTGCCAATAATAATTTTATTTTAGCATCAAAAATATTTTGTTTAAAGAGCTTCTACATACTGAGCATCACAGAAAGAGGAAAAAAAATATTTTTTTAATGCTGTAAATTAAGGGCAACTGTAGTATGAAAACCTTCCACTGGGTGGTGCTCTAATGCATTTGTTCTGTATCTATTTAAGTTTTTTTGTGTCTCTATGGTTGTACATATGATATTTCTAACCATTTCTACTTTAAACCAAGACTTGTCATCCAGGAGAACCAGGCAGGAGGAGCAGTTAGCAGTTAGCAGTTAGCAGTTACAGCCACAACCAGAGGGAGGGATGTTTTTTAAATAAAGTTTAGAGACAAATGTATGACTGTAAAGTTCAGTTCTATTCAATCATACTTTATTAATCCCCAAACGAATGAATGAATGCATATCATTTTATATTATCATTTAATAAACTCAAAAACATGGTAATCTAATATTGCATAATCTAATACTGGTGTTGTCAGATGTGATCTTCCACAGACCCTGAAGTCTCGAGGCAGTTTACTTTTGTCTTTATTTCATTGTTTAAGAGACCGCATCATTCTGACAATCACCCTAGAGAAAGAAAAGAAAAAGAAAAATATTATTTTTTATTTTAAGATATTGATTAAAAATGTTAGGTATTGTAATAGACATAATTTTGACATTACCCTGAGTTGTTTGGACGTTCATTTGTTGAGATAAGTCCATTTTCCGACGAGTCATGAAGGCAACATAAACTCCCCCTCCTCCCGCTCGGGAACGCCCACCTCGTGCCAACCTTTGACCAACCAGCGACGGAGAATCAGCTGACTCTGTCACATGACCTCCGTCACGCAGCTAGCACAACAACCGGAGGGACGGTCGTGGAACGGAGCGCAAATAATCACCGGTTTGGGGACAAACAACACGAAGTGATGAGTAAGTAGCTAACATTCTTTATCGGCCGACCTTTGAACGCTTTATTAGCGCGAGTTCCCGTCACGGAAACGGGGTAACGAGTCCCGGTTTCAGAGTCGGAAGAATTTTAGCGCCGCTAGCCGCCAGTTCTTCAGGTACAAACGTTGAGCGACTCACAGAAACTGGCCTTTAAAAACCTCTCATCGGTTTGCTTCGGGTTTTTCTTTTGTCTCAGCGTCGTAGTTTATCTGCTCGAGTCGTTGAAGGTAAAAGAAAAGTGAATTTAATATGTGTTTGTTAAACTCATCCAGTGCAGATTGAGTCAGGTGCAAAAAAAAAAAAAAAAAAAAAAAAAAAAGTGTATAAAACCTGAATACAAAACAGAGTGTAGTGATTTTCAGAGCCTTAAAACCCACATGTTACTCCCAGTAGATCATAAATAAGTTATCCGACGTTGAAAAGGAAACATTTGTTCATTTTATGAAAAATATTAGTTCATTTTCATTTGACTGTAGACATGTGGGAAGTGAGTGGAGGAATGTTGTCTTTTTTCCTGCAGGATTCTTTGGGGTTTTCCAGATGCTCCAGATGTTTTTTTATTATTGATCAAAGGTCTATTCAGCAGCTGGATCTTCTGTGAAGCCGTGCTGCTATGATGGATCCGGTATGTGGTAAATATGGAGGGTCTTTTTCTGACAGAAACGGTGTCTGGATGGAGCAGATGTTGCTCTGAAACCTCTATGTTCTTGTCAGCGTTGATGGAGCCTTTCCAGATGTGGAAGCTAATGCAAACCCCAAACCGTCTTTAGTCTGCAGGACACGGCGTCCATGGTTTCCAAAAAGAATTTCACATTTTGATTCATCTGACCCCAGAACAGTTTTCCATTTATCCCGGGACCATCGTAGATGAGCTTCGGTCCAGAGAAGATGGCGGAGCTTCTGGCTGGTGTTCACATGTGCCTTCCATCTTTATCTGGATCACATCAGTGGATTGTGGGTGAACTGTGTTGACGGACATCAGTGACGTCCAGGAGACGATCATGTCTGTTTTTAATGCGGTGCTGCCTGAGGACCGGTCCCCTTGAATACAGAGACTCCTCCTGATTCTCTGGAGTCTTCTGATAATATAATTTACCGCTGAGAAGCGTATTTTCTGTCCAGACTCTTCTGTCTGAAGCACTTTCTTTCTGTCTCAGGTGAAGGAACGGCGCTCGTCGGCTTCGCGGTGGTAAAGGCGCCTCTTCAGCTGTGACCAGCGAGCGGCGGAGCGACCATGCATCCCTTCGGCCGCGAGGCGGAGACCTCCCTCCAGGACCTGTTCGGGTACTTCCGGCGGTGCCTGCAGCAGGGGGAGTGGGAGCTGGCCGGCGCCTGCGTGTCGCAGCTGCTCAGCTCAGCCGGAGGACTTTCCAAAGACCTGCGAGACATAATCGGAGCCATCATCCGCCATCCGTACAGTCTGAAGTGAGTCGTCTGAAGATTTGATTTGCCGTTCAGAGTTTAACAGAACTGTCAGATGAACTGCTGTGTGTTTGTGACGCATCTGCAGATGGGAGACGGTCGGCAGTCCACACAGACTGGCCTGGTTCTGGCTGCAGGTCCTGGAGAAATGGACCGAGGAGCAGGTAATGTTCAGAATTTAACACGGCAAAACGTTTCTGTCCGCACGCCTCAGCTGAACTCTTATTTGTCCTCACATGTCAGTCATGAGGTTTTTCCTGGAAATAAACTTTTCAAACTGGGATAATTAGTAAAGAAAAAGTACAGCTTTTTGATTTTAAAACGGAAATATACACATATTAATTATATATGATCATATTAGGGGTGCAGGATAACAGGAAATTATGATATCATCCCGATAAATCCGATATCACGATGAATAGCCCCGATAACATTTATATTTCTGTCAACACAGCAGTGTCTCGCTCCCTCTGAGCCTTGAATCACCGGCAGTGAATGTTATGTTCAAATGACGTCGGCATAATCAGAAAAACGATTACTCAATAAGGAAAATCAAGAATACCCCCTCATGCCAGAAAATAACTCGTTAACTCGGTCATAATTTTGGTAGTTGCTGACTTGAATTGATATTCGCAGTATTTTCCCACATGTTACACATACAAAAAGAAAAAAAAATAGAAAAGGCTGAAAGAACGACTAGCAAATGAGGGAAAGTCGGAATTTACGTTACACCTTGGATGCAGCCTGCAGCACAGCCTACTGATCACAACAAACATGGCGGCGTGGAACTTCGTTAAAGTTTGGTGGTTATTTGTGACGAATCCTCCGAGTGAATTCTACAAGGAGGGAAGCACAAGCTTTAATACGTAAAACCTGATCAGCCACCTACAACATAACAATCACTTCCATGGAGTTTTGAAATCATGCTAACATGAGCTAACGGAAGCTAACGGAAGCTAATGCTAACGTGCGCAAGCCAGCAGCAGTCTCTCCTCTCCCTCATTCCTCTCATCTAAAGCTTCCATGAGATTAAAAAATAAAAAATAAAAACTACTGAACCTCATTTACTTTAATTAAAAGTATTAATTTAAACGGAACCACAAGCCAAAATCCTTTAAATGTTAATCTTTTTCAGTTAGTAATTCTGATGCATGTATTTCCATCAGTTCAAGGAGCCTTTATTTTTTATATCAGTCAGTAATGAACCTTATTTAAGTTAATGTGAGATATCAAATAGGTTTGTTTGATAGCTTTAAGAAAATGTTTGAGAGGCTTGACAATAGTTTTTCATTGGAAAAAACAAATATCTTTTCATTTAAAGAGTCAAAACTATTTTTTGATTTTGTTCATAGTATTGATGTAATGATCTTAGGTATATGTGTGTGTTATCGGTATCGGTTTTAAAAAACAGTTAGCGTGCATCCCTAGATCATATATTGAGTATTTCAAAGAATATGAATAGCTGAAATAGTTAACAGAGGCATGATTACGTCAGTTAAATGTTCTGGATGTCTGTTTTGATCAACTATTCATCCCTAACTTTAGTGCACGTGATGTTTTTGCCTCGTTCTCCAGGTTTCACCTCACATCAGACGAGATCTGGAGTTTCTGCTGCTCCTGGAGGAGCTGGGGTCAGAGGGCATACCAGACACTGCCCTAAAGGTTCCTTTTATTTTAAAACATGGCTAGAATTTATCAGCATTTGAAATGAAAGTATTTAATTTTTTAGTCTTTCGTTCCCGTAACTATCTCCACCTTACCTTTCTCCAGGAGCTGCAGCAGACGTTCTGGGCCTCAGAGTCTGAACGAGGAGCCACGGTTGCAGCTGTTGAGTCCTGCCTGCAGACCCTCCTGGACAACAAGAAGCCAAGACTCGCCCACACGTTAGCACATTTCTTTCAGGTAGAGTCAAAAACGACACGCATATAAACGACAAACCATTTAGTTAACGAAAGGAGACGTAAACCAACATGCAGAAACAATTAAGAATATCCGTAGGTGGGTTTCCCTTTATGGGCAGTAAGAGGCAGAAACTGTAACACACAAGGTTCAGCTTGAAATATAAAAATAAATAAAACTTATATTGTGACGCTTCTAGGAACGTGCAGCACGTTCCAGAACATTAAAGCATGAAACCGTTGTTGTCCCCGGCTCCTACAGGACCAGTCGGGCACCGAGGGCCACGACCTGCAGCACAGATTCGCCCAACACTTGATGAAGAAGCTGGAGAAGCCCGAGAGGAGGCCGGAGAAGGAGCAGCAGTGGGTGGAGGAGGTGTACGCGGAGCTCGCTCTGATGCCCTGGAGCGCCGCCAGAGACGGCGGCCGGCTGGAGGCGCTGTGTGAGGCGCTGTGGGCGGCCAGAGACGGGCCCCTGAAGGAGGAGAGGGTCCTGGGGGCCCTGCTCCGACCTCGCTGTGACGCGCTGGTGTCCGTGTACTGCTCCACCGCTCTGAGGCTGCAGAGGGACCACCTGCTGAGGAGCTCACCTGAGATGCAAGGTAGGAGACGCCATCCAAACTCCTCACTGGTAGCTGGACAACTGGAGGAAAAAGTAAGTGAACCCCTGTAGCTGACAGCTGGCTGGACCTCCTGCAGCAGCAGTGACTGGATCTGGGGGGCTCACCTGGATCTGGGGTCCATGACTGGATCTGGGGTCGTGACTGGATCGGGGGCTGGACTGGGTCTGGGGGGCGCGCCAGGATCTGGGGGCCTGTGCCTGATCTGGGGTCGTGACTGGCTCGGGGGGGCTGGGACTGGGTCTGGGGGGGCGGCCTGGATCAGGGGGCCATGAGGGTCTGGGGGGTGCACCTGAATCTGGGGGCCCATGCCTGGATCTGGGGGCCGTTACTGGATCGGGGGGCAGGGACTAGGTTCGGGGGGGGCGCGCCTGGATCCGGGGGCCATGACTGGATCTGGGGGTCGTGACTGGCTCGGGGGCTGGGACTGGGTCCTGGGGGGTGCACTGAATCTGGGGGCCCATGCCTGGATCTGGGGGCCGTTACTGGATCGCGGGCAGGGACTAGGTCCGGGGGGGCGCGCCTGGATCCGGGGGCCATAACTGGATCTGGTGGCCGTGAGTGGATCGGGGGGCAGGGACTAGGTCCGGGGGGCGCGCCTGGATCCGGGGCCCGTGCCTGGATCTGGTGGCCGTGTGTGGATCGGGGGGCGCGCCTGGATCCGGGGGCCATGACTGGATCTGGTGGCCGTGAGTGGATCGGGGGGCAGGAACTGGATCCGGGGACCCGCCTGGATCTGGGGCCGTGCACAAACTTTTTTGGGGACTGGTGCTTCAGCCAAAATAGGAGCACATTCAGTTAAATGACAGTTGTTTATAATATAATATCACATAATAAGACTGGAAATTTGTTTTATAATATAAAACAACATTTTGTTGTAAAAATCACAAAATGGTGAATCTTTATGGTAATATTACAACTGATTATAAAATTATGAATTTGTGCCCTTAAATCACTAACTTTGCTCATAAAATCACACATTTTCGCAATATTACAACTTTGCTGCAAAAAACAAATTTTTGTCATAAAAATTTCAAATTTCACCAAATTGTGACTTTTTTTGTCGCAAAATCGTGGAATTTACAAAAACTGTGACTTTTTGAAAAAAAATTCCCAATTTTTGTTGTAAAGTCCCGACTTGTAAAATTGAACATTTTTGTTGTTAAAATCACAAATTCTGACGCTTAATGTTTTGATGTAAAATTACAAGTTTATGTCCTGAAATAAACTGTGAAACTGCGAACCTTGCAGCTTTGTCCTAAAAAACAATTTTTGTCAAAAAAATCTAAATTGTCATAAAAAAATCGTTTTACAAAAATCGTGACTTTTTGATAGAAATTCCCAACTTTTCGTTGTAAAATTGCGACATTTTTGGTATTAAACTTTTTTTTAAATTTAAACTTTGCTTTTGTTTTGTAATACTTTTTGTGTGTAAATTCACAATTCTCTTAAAACATTCTCAACTTTTTGACGTTCGGCTACGTTTGATAATAAAACAGCTGATCAGCTGAAGTTCCAGTCGTAGCTTCGGCGCCACCTGGAGTCTGTCTGTGGAGTCTTCTTCTGTGGTGGATTCACTGATCCTGCTCCTGCTAAGCTTCGTTTCAGCTGGATGTCAGGAATCGTGACATTTGTTGTGTCTCTGGACGTGAAAGTAACTGTAAACCACAGCTGCATCCTCAACTGGAGTCCAGATGTGCAAACTCCTGACTCCAGGTCAGCTTTTGTCTGAGTAACGACCACATGGGTTCACTTACTTTTCCCTCCCTGTTCTGTGTAAGCGGGTCCACAGATTGAGTTTGGTCGTCCATCATGTGGACTCAGATGTTAGTGAAGATGATCATAATTAATCTGAGATGAAAAGAGCTTTAATGATCTGAAGGGAAGCATCACATGATGAAAGTCAACTGACTCACATTTTCTATTATTTTGGGCTCATTTGATAAATGAATCGTTCTTAGGGCGGTTCCGGTTTGAAGCAGGATCCGGTTTCTGTTTCCACTCAGTTGTTTCACGTGTTTGAGGAGAGTAACAGTGAAGATGTTTGAGACAGAGGTCAGAGGTCATGATTAGCTTCAATGGTTTTATCACTTCCTGAAACTGTGGATGAAATTTAATTAATATAATTTCCTCCCATCATCAGGGGAACGTCTCCACATGCGTTGGTCTGAATCAGGCTGAACGTTGGATCCAGTAAAGGTCCCATTTACAGCCGTTAAATGTCACCGGTTTGATTTTTAACTGAGGAGGACAAACGCTGGCATCAACCCTCCTTCCTCTTCCAGTCTCACTTCTGCTTTTGCAGCTGTGGTCGTTTCCAGCTGGTTGTGACGGTTTCAGCTTTGCTTTGTTCCTTCTGGGTGCCAACTGAGACTTTAGTTACCTTTTCAAAAGATTTGTTGCCTGATGTCATCCGTCAGACCATCTGAGGCGGGACGTCCCACCAACCCAACAAAGATGTGTCCAGATGTTTAAACGGCACAAAAATCACTTGATTTCCACCTCCCAGCTGTTCAGTAACAGGACATGGACATGGATGTGTCACTCATCAACCATAATGCACTGCGATATTAAGATATTAAGCGCCCGTCCGGCTGTTATTAGAGCAGCCTGATGTTATTTTATTTGGTGCTGCAGGAACTTTGTTGTCCGACCAGAACAGAGCTGAGGCTCCGTCAGTGGAGTCGGTCTGGCGCCTGATTGTTGCTTTTATTGGTTTTGTCTCTTCTTTCTTTTTCTTAAAGAGGAAAAGCTCAACTAAAACGTCTCTAAAATCTCCCTGCTCCCTCTGCTCTGAGCTCAGTCAGGTTCTGGATGTGTTTTCCAGTCGTTTTTGTGGCTTTTATTGATAATTTTCTGGCAGGAACGATGGGCAGAGAGAGAGGAGGGCTGAGACCAGGACCTGAGCCTGGCTCGGGACCCGAACCTGGGGCAGGACCCAGGCTTGGGGTGGGACCTGAGCCTGTGGCAGGGCATGAGCCTGGGCCAGGACCCGAGCGTAGCCCGGGTCCTGGGCCAGGTTCAAGTCCTGGCCCGGGACCCGAGCTTGGACCGGCTGCAGTAGAGCTGAAGCTTCTACATGAGGGTTACCTGCTCAGCCAGCTGTGTGGCCTCCCAACATCTGGATGTTCCCGACTCTGTGGTGACAGAGTTTAGAGAGTGAATCAAACCTCTTTGGAAAACTGCTCAACAGAAATGAAGAATATGACGTCCAGTTCTGCTCAGGTCCACTACAACACAGAGCGACGCTTTAAAGAGACTGACAGTTACTGTAATTCAGAATTTCCCTTTTAGGGATAAATGAAGTTTTATTAAACTGAATTGAATCTGACCGGATTACCGTGATGACTGGACTCGCCCACGTGGTCTTTTAACTGCAGAGCAGCATTTTTTATTTTTATTTTTTTACATTTTTTAATGCACCATGGTAGTGCTGGGCGATATGGAAAAAAATCAAATATCACGATATGGACTATTTTATATCACGATAACGATAATATCACGATCTACCATAATAAAGTATGTTTTCAGTTATTCTCTGAAAAGTTTGACAAAAATGTCATTGCTTACTTTTCAACTTTATTTTGAAAGGACATTTAGCTGAACTGTCACAAACATACATTTTAGTGCAGCAAAAACAGGTAGGTACAGAGGTACAGTAGCTTTCACATTTTTTTTTAAAGCGCACAACAGTTTCTGAGAGGAAAAACACATTTTTGCACTGAAGTTCAGCAATAAAAAATAAACAGAAATTATTTTTCAACTTTCTGAAATCTGTAACCTTGTAGTGCAAAGTTTGCAAACCAATATAAAGTGTCTAAAGTAAACATCAGGGTTGAAGAGAACTCTGTTTAAGGCATTAACCATGAATAAAAGTGCAAACATAAAAGGCTACTTTGTAGAAGTAGATATGTTTCTATCAAATTTATCGTTGCAGGTTATTTAATTACATATTTGCTATAATAATTGATAAAATTAGGTTAGAAACGATAGAAGAGAAATGGCACGATACACACTTTTCTATCGTCCCCGCGAAATGTATCGTCATATTGCCTAGCATTACACCATGGTTTCTTTCCTTCAGTTTTCAGCCTGCTTTCTTGCCTCCTTTTCAGTGGACCTTCCCGAAGCGGAGAAACTGGCCCTCAGTCTGTGCCGCCACAGGGACCGCCCGTCCGCCTGGAAGACCATCTTCTTTGAGTGCCTCAGTAGCGGGAAGCACTTCCTGGAGCAGGTCCTGGTGAGTGATGACATCACCGACTCTCTAACCAGGTTTGAGTGGTTCAGTAATGTAATAAGCTGATTCCTCGGTGCAGATGACGGCGCTGGACCTGATCAAACACGAGGAGTTGGGTCAGCTGAGGGAGCTGCTGCAGCTGGAGTTCCAGCCGCTGTCCCGCCTGCTGCTGCTGCTGGGGTGGACGCAGTGTCGCGGCCTGGCGGCGGCCCGGACGCTCCTCAGCGTCCTCCACAAAGAGCAGGTCGGCGCGGCGGTCCCGCACACCCGAGGGAAACCCGTCACAGATCAGGGCACGTTTAGTTTCTTTTTACCCGAAGCTGCTGTCGTTCGACTAACGTGCCTCTTTGTGAACTTTTTCAGGCCGCGGCCAACGACTCGGTTCTGCGGGACTTCGGGGATCTTCTGTCCTCTCAGCTGGAAGTACTTGAATGGTGCAAAAACAACAATCCGTGAGCACCTCTTTATTTATTTCTATATAGTACCAGCTGTCATCTACCTCCACGTCGGTCTCACACCCGTCTCCTCTGTGTTCAGAGGGGTTTCCACGGAGGCGCTGCTCGCTCAGCTCCACAGCCTGGACGGCCACTCAGCTCTCTATATTCTGCACTCTCTGACTCCTTTGACCCGGTTTGAGGAGCGCAGGGTTTTAGATCTGCTGCAGCGACTGCCGGGCTCGTCAGAAACAGGTTCACGTGGTGCATTTTGAGTTGTTTTTCCTTCTTTTTTGATTTGGGGTGTATAAATGAATGCATGCTTCAAGTAATGCTGAATGTCTTTATTGGTCTCGTAGGGGACGAGGACGCCGTGGCGCCCCCGGGCCCCGGGGCCCAGAGGAACGTAGTTTTGTTCCGGGGCTTCTGTGCCATGAAGTACGCCATTTATGCCCTCTGCGTAAACGCACACAAACACTCGACTTGCACCGAATGCGAGTTTTCGCAGCATCGCCAGCCGTCAGAGACGGAAACGGACCAAAACAGGACGTCAGCCTCCTCAGAAGGTACGGGAGGGTGTCTTTACTTTTATTCTGGATAATTATAATTATGATACCGACTGAAAAAAAGGAGACAAGTGTTGAGCTAAACGATGAGCCAAAATCAGTATGATGAACTCTAAGACTGCCCAGTCCATATCTGAAGTCATTTTAAAACCTAATTTACCTACATGGTTAAGATGAAAACTTAAAAGTTGCTGGAATGACGTTCTTTAAGCTTCAAGAAAGTCCATCCATCAGTTTTGCTTCTTTTTTTTTTTTCCCCAGCTCATTGATCTTAAAGGTAGGGTAAGTAGTTCTTGGGGATTACTAGTCCAGATCCCTTTTTGTTGCATTTGGTGTAAATCTTCTCGCCATCTAGCTGCCACCTCGTGAGCGAACTGAGAAAGAAAGGTGAAGGAGGAGGAGCTGAGGTCATCCAGAAATGCCTTACCCTACCTTTAACCTTCTGATTGAGCTGAGCCAAGATCTCTGTTTATTGTCTTGCTTGTGTGAAAGATTTTCTGACTCTTCTGTTGGTCGTCTCCCAGGCTGCGACTTCCTGTTCCAGCACTTCCTGTCGGAGTGTCAGCTGTACCTGGAGACGGTCCCCGCCATGCTCCGCCTGGAGCTCCTGGAGAACATCTTCTCCCTCCTCTTTCTGTCCTCCTCCGACTTCGCCCCGCAGACTCCAAAAGACTCAAATCTGGACGCGGGAAACGACGCCAAGCTCGGACAAAGGTTCACACCGGGGCCACCTGGACCTGGGACACTTCGTCCAGGGCTGCAGGGGCTTTCTGGTGGACGTGGCCGCCATGGAGGGTTTCCTGAAGCTGCTGAAGGAGGGTCTGGAGGGCATGTGCGTGGTGGGTCAGCAGGAGGGGCACGAGGCGGGGAGGGCGCTGCCTCAAGAGGCCGAGGCGGCGGCGAGCCTGGGCTGCTCGGTGACCGCCGAGACGTTCGGCTCGCGTCTACAGAGGTTGTCCAAACGCACCGCGGAGGCTCAGTGGCGGCTGCAGATCGTCACCAGCAACCAGAGCGCCGGAGACGGTGAGCTGCAGATTATTTTTATCAGCTCTATCACTCGGTCCGCGTCCTTCGGACCTGACGGCTGATGTTCTTGCAGGCTCGGAGAGTCCCGTCCAGATGTCAGGATTCAGCTCTGCTGTCGCTCCTCTGGGACGCAGCAAGAGCTCGAGCCTGAGGAGGAGGAGGAAACCGTCGAGACACCCTGCAGAGAGACAGACGTCCGTGGAGAAGCATGATGGAGACGTTAACACGAGCGCATCAGGTCATCCACAATCCAGCTCTGACATCTGCATGCAGCCACACAAACCAGAGAGAGATTTTATTTCTGGATGTATCAGGATGTAATGAAAGTTCAGCTGGTCTTCAGATCAACAGATGCAGGTTATTTACTGCAGTGTAGGTCTGTTCACCTGGAGCAACGTAGACTGTAACTGCTGGAGCTGACAGAGATGACAGCACTGAGGTATTCTGGGAGTTTTAAGCCAGCAAAACTTCGCAGATGAACACATAGTTAATGATGTCCAGCCAGCTGAGTCGTAGAAAACGCGCTGGCGAGTGAGGGATTTTGCGTTTGAAATGAAACGTAGAGAAGCGCGGTACCCATGAGGCTCCTGGAAGTGCAGGAGGCTGCGTGGATCAACCTTCCACCGCCGTGCTCCACAGCTGGTTTCCCAAACAAACCGTGCTACTTCAGATTTTAATCTGTTTGTGCTGTCCTGAACTAAAAGTAGATTTAGTTTCTTGCCTGATCTTCCACAGGCTAAAAGAATATAGTGCGGTGGGTGTAGTTTCCCAGCATGCTCTAGGCTGTGTGTTTGCTCAAGATCATTGTTCCTCATTGTTTCATAATAAGTCACTTCTTCCTGGTGTTGATGGTGTTATTTCACACGTGTTGTAGTGTTTTTCCACTGAAGGTGCGTTATCGTGTGGCACCGTGAATGAAAGTGCTTGTGCAGCAGGAGGAACAGAGTTGGGTTTATAAATCAGGAACAGGAGAAGCAGACGGGAAGTGAAAGTACGATGATTGCAAATTCTCGTCTCAGGTGTTGTTTTCATGCTGAGGCTCCGTTGAAGTTGAATTAGTCTAATCTTAAATGGCTCTGTGAGATTTCACAGCCTAAATCTTCTACACTCTATGTTCTGTGGTGAGCACCATGTGTTGCCCCAAACCCTGCTTATTCTCCTGTTATTGATTATCTTCCCAAACCAGTCATGTGACTGCCGGTCAGGTACCACGGTGGCAGAGACAGCTGGGGAATCATCATCATCTGAAGGGGGGGGGCGGGGCTGACCCCAGATGGGCCTGGCTGCACCGGCTCTTTTGATCTTGTTTTCGGAGTTTAGAGGTACTGATCTGTAGGTGCAAATTCTGGTTGCATGAGCAGAAATTTGTTTTGGAGAGAAAAAAAAAACAAAAGGTGGAATCCTGTTCTTTCAAAACCTTTTATTCACTGCTTGCTCGTCAGCTGGGCGCCCTCAAAACTGTTGATATTACAGTTTAAGTCAACTGTTCACCTTTAAAATGTTGGTAAAAGCACAATACAGGCCTTTTCTTTTTGTCCTTTTCATTTCTCTACACTTCC
Source organism: Hirundichthys speculiger (assembly GCA_018398805.1). Lineage (NCBI taxonomy): Eukaryota > Metazoa > Chordata > Actinopteri > Beloniformes > Exocoetidae > Hirundichthys > Hirundichthys speculiger. The sequence continues at coordinate 8,730 of JAGFBZ010001999.1, read as the reverse complement.
ATTTCATTTTCAGCCCTGCTCATAACTCTTCCCAAGTGGATGTGCAGCAAGACTTGCTTCTCTCAGGTCATTGCTGATGTCTTTCCTCTTTGGCACTGGGTTATTTAATCGGACTTCCCCGGACCAACAACCTGCCAAAATGTCTGCATTATGAAGCTGCTAACACTTGATCATGATCAACTAATCAATCGTGCTCTTAATTCCCGTTGAACGATGACGCAGTGTAAAACGTAATGTGTTGCTCTTCTATTAGAGGATTTATTTATCTAAATTTCAGATGTGGTCAGGAGCAGGTCTTGCTTTTTATTATATCCTGATGCAGTCAACATCAGAATTAAGAGAGAGTTCTTTAAATGGAGACTGAATTCCAGTCAACAGCTTTGATCCGGACCTGTTTATTGGAATGTTAGGTTGTTTTTATCGGAGAAATGCCCGTTAATGTCTGTTCTCTCGTACAACGTCAGATGGTGGAGGAGGCCCAGCCACAGGTTCTGCAGAACTGGAGTTCTGCCCGTGCGGAGGTCCTCACAGCTGGCTCGTCCCAGCCATGTTGTCCCCCCCCGGAGTCCTTGCTGATGTCCTGCATCCGCCGGGGAAACTTCATGGAGGCGCACCAGGTCTGTCCCCAAACGTCAGCCGAGCAGCAAATGTGAGCTCGCGGGTTCCAGTCGAGTCGATCCTGACGCCTCGACGCTCCGCAGGTGTCCGTGGTGTTCGACCTGGAGGCCGCCGCCTGCTGCGGCGAGCTGGTCTTCATGGAGCGCTACAAGGAGGTCCTGGTGGAGCTGGGGCGGGTGGAGCAGAAGATGGAGAGCCAGTCCATGTCGTCGTCCTCGTCCTCCTCGGAGGGTTTGGTGTCGGCGGCTGCGGCGGGCGCCGGGAGGAGTCGACTGGGAAGCAGCGGCCGATCCACGCTGCAGGCCATCGGAAGCGCCGCTGCTGCAGGTCCCGCCTTTTCTTCCTCTTAGATCGCAGCTTTTGCTCCTGATTACACGTATAAAATACTAGGGATGCACCATAACTGTTTTTTAAAACTGCTACCGATAACACACACATATAGCTAAGATCATTACATCAATACTATGAACAAAACCAAAAGCAGTTTTGACTCTTTGAATGAACAGATATTTATTTTTTCCAATGAAAAACTGTTGGAAGCCTCTCAAACATTTTCGTAAAGCTATCAAACAAACCTATTTGATGTCTCACATCAACTTAAATAAGGTTCATTACTGACACTCAAATGACAATAAAAATAATGTACAGGTCATAACATACTGACACAAGTCAGACTTGTCTGTGTAAATAAACTAAAAAGCGCACTCCATAGTAACAAAAAATTACATTTAAAGGATTTTGGCTTGTGGTTCCATTCAAATTAATACCTTTAATTAAAGTAAATGAGGTTCAGTAGTTTTTTTTTTTTTTTTAAATCTCATGGAAGTTTTAATGAGAGAGATGATAGAGAGGAGAGGGGAGACTTGCTGCTGGCTAGCTCATGTTAGCTCATGTTAGCTAATGTTAGCGTGATTTCAAAACTCCATGGAAGCGATGGTTATGTTTCAGGTGGCTGATTAGGTTTGACGTATTAAAGCTTGTGCTATTTTCCCTCCTTCGCTTGGAGCATTTGTCACAAATAACCAGCGAACTATCTTTTTCTGAAACTTTAATGAAGTTCCACACAATCGCCGCCATGTTTTTTTTTTTTTTTTATCAGCGCACTGTGCCGCAACGTTGCATTCAAGGTGTAACGTAAAATCCTCCGTTCCCTCGTTTGCTAGTTATTCTTTCAGCCTTTTCTATTTTTTCTATTTGTATGTGTAACTTGTGGGAAAATACTGCGAATATCAATTAAAGTCAGCAACTACTAAAATGATGACCGAGTTAACGAGTTGTTTTCTGGCATGAGGGGGTATTCTTGATTTTCCTTATTGAGAAATCGATTATGCCGACGTCACTTGAACATAACATTCACTGCCGGTCACTCAAGGCTCAGAGGGAGCGAGGCACTGCTGTGTTGACAAAAATATATACAGTCATGGAAAAAATTATTAGACCACCATTTTTTCTTCACTTTCTTGTTCATTTTAATACCTGGTACCACTAAACGTCATCATGTGACTAAAACAGACAGAAAAGAAAACACTGAATGCATAAAAGCAGTGTTTTTGGCAGTACAACGCCATAGCTATTGATTTAAAAACTTAAGTGATTTAGGTTATAATCAAGAAAACCATGGAAAATGGTAAGATATCAGCTCTTAAATAAAACTCTTATGAGCAATCTTTGTGGTTATCGTTATGTTTGTCCAAACAAATGTACCTTTAGTTGTACCAGGCATTAAAATGAACAAGAAACTGAAGAAAACAAGGGTGGTATAATGATTTTTTTCCATGACTGTATGTTATCGGGGCTATTCGTCATGATATCGGACTCATCTGGATGACATCATAATTTCCTGTTATTGGCCCGATAATTATCGGGTCGATAATTATCGTGGACCCCTATAAAATTCTTATAAACCCACCTGGTAACAATCCTGCTTGTCGCTGCTCTGCAGTGGTGCGTTTGTGGTCAGGTTTGACATTTTGCGGTGTGTTTTTATACCATTTGTAGAACAAATGACCGAAGAAGAAGCTTAAAATTGCACTTGTGCAGGATGCATTTAAAGAAGTTGATGATTTGCTCTGGATTTATATTTAATAGTTAATAGTGATGCAGTAAACGTGATTTGCGTGTCCCTGCAGGAGTGGCCTTCTACTCCATCTCAGACATCGCCGACCGTCTCCTCAGCACCCCCGCCCACCCGCTGCCCTCCCTGGAGGAGGGCTACTGGCTGAGCCGCTGCCCCCCCGACGGCCCCGCCCTGCTGTACGCGCTGCTGGAGGAGCTCAGCCCGGCCGCCATGGCCGCCTTCGACCTGGCCTGCTGCCACTGCCAGCTGTGGAAGACGTCGCGGCAGCTGCTGGACACGGCGGAGCGCCGGCTCAGCGGCGGCCTGGAGGCTCGAGGCAAGAAACCCGAGGACTCGTAGAGGACCGTGATGTTAACGTGGTCGGTGGTGGTTCATTGTTTTCTTCTCCATCCCCCTCCAGGAGTGAGAGTTGACCCCAAGGTGCCTCACTCTGAGGGGATCTGTGGATTTCCCATGGTGCTACAGCGGATCAGCAAGATCCTCAACCATTCAGCGACTCACAAGGGTTCGGCCAAAACAGGTGAATACAACTCATCCATTTTTATCTGAGAATAACAGAACATCTTTTTAAATTGATTTTTTTCGTGCCTGTGTCGCTGACCCGTTTTTGTCGATAGAAGCTGGCGGCGACGAGCTGGTGTTCGCCAGCCCGTTTGGTTACTGCATCCAGGAGGTGCTGCTCTGTTGTCACCCGACGCTGAGCGAAGAGTGCATCGCTTCACGGCTCAGTCTGACCCAGCGTCTGGAGGACACGGTTCAGAACCTGAGCTCTGCTACCGATGGCACAGGTCTGAACCGGAAACAACCGTCTGTTACATCGTGTGTAATCCAGACGGTATTTATAGGGGTGCACGATAACTATGATAACAGGAAATTATGATGTCATTCCAATAAGTCCGATATCACGACAAATAGCCCCGATAACATATATATTTCTGTCAACACAGCAGTGCCTCGCTCCCTCTGAGCCTTGAATGACCGGCAGTGAATGTTATGTTCAAGTGACATCGGGATAATCAGAAAAGCAATTACTCAATAAGGAAAATCAAGAATACCCCCTCATGCCAGAAAACAACTCGTTAACTCGGTCATAATTTTGGTGGTTGTGGACTTGAATTGATATTCGCAGTATTTACCCTCATGTTACACATAAAAAAAGAAAAAAATAGAAAAGGCTGAAAGAATGACTAGCAAGCGAGGAAACATCGGAATTTACGTTACACCTTGAATGCAGCATGCATTGTACTGATCACAACAAACATGGCGATGCGGAACTTCGTTAGTTTCAGAAGAAGATAGTTTGGTGGTTATTTGTGACGAATCCTCCGAGTGAATTCTACGAGGAGGGAAGCACAAGCTTTAATACGTAAAACCTGATCAGCCACCTACAACATAACAATCGCTTCCATGGAGTTGTAAAATCGCGCTAACGCGAGCTAACGGAAGCTAACGGAAGCTAATGCTAACGTGCGCAATCCAGCAGCAGTCTCTCCTCTCCCTCATTTTCTCATCTAAAGCTTCCATGAGATTAAAAAATAAAAACTACTGAACCTCATTTACTTTAATTAAAGGTATTAATTTAAATGGAACCAGAAGCCAAAATCCTTTAAATGTTAATCTTTTTCAGTTAGTAATTCTGATGCATGTATTTCCATCAGTTCAAGGAGCCTTTATTTTTTTATATCAGTCAGTAATGAACCTTATTTAAGTTGATGTGAGATATCAAATAGGTTTGTTTGATAGTTTTATGAAAATGTTTGAGGCTTGCCAATATTTTTTCATTGGAAAAAATAAATATCTGTTCATTTAAAAAGTCAAAACTATTTTTGATTTCAAAGTATTGATGTAATGATATTAGGTATGTGTGTGTGTTATCAGTTATCGGTATCGGCCGTTAGAGAGCTGAAAGTTATCGGTATCAGTTTTAAAAAACAGTTATCGTGCATCCCTAGCTATTTACGTAGCGAAGCGTCAGAACGTAACCGGGGCTCCGTACCAACCGGTGTGTTTTCTGCTGCTTCTACAACAGACGGCGGCGTGGGCAGCGCTCTGCTGGCGCTGCTGGTGGAACAGGCCGGTCTGAAGCAGTCGGAGCTGGACGCTCACCCGGTTCGCTCCAGCATGAAGCAGCTGCTTCGCTCGCTGGATCAGCTCTGCCCCTTCGAGCCGGACGGCGACCTCGCCAGGCCCGACTACGTCCGGAGCTTCTTCGACTACATCAACACGCTGGCGTCTGTGTTGGTGCGAAGCCTCGGCTCAGAGGGTAAAATCATCGTCTGACTTTGTTGTGGCTCTAATAGCCTTTATACACATCATAGAGAGAGAGAGGGGGAGGGAGAGGGAGAGACTGAGAGAGAGAGGGAGACTGAGAGAGAGAGAGAGGGAGACTGAGAGAGAGGAGGAGAGAGAGGAGAGAGGAGAGAGGGAGACTAGGAGAGAGGGAGACTGAGAGGAGAAGAGAGAGGAGGGAGAGGAGAGAGGAGAGAGGACTGAGAGAGAGAGGGAGACTGAGAGGAGAGAGACTGAGAGAGGCGAGAGAAGAGGGAGAAGAGAGAGGGAGAGAGGACAGAGACTGAGAGAGAGAGAGAGAGGAGAGGGAAGAAGAGAGAGGATGAGAGAGAGCGGGAGACGAGGAGAGAGGACGAGAGAGGCGAGAGTGAGGGGAGAGAGAGAGAGGGGGAGGGAGAAGGAGACTGGGAAGGAGAGGGAGAGAGGGAGAGAGAGAAGGAGGGAGACGGAGAGAGCGAGAGAGGAGAGTAGAGCGAAGAGATAGAGAGCGGAGAGGGAGAGACTGAGAGAGAAGGAGAGAGTGAGAGGAGAGACTGAAGAGGTAGAAGAGGAGAGAGGGGGAGTGGAGAGAGGGAGAGGGGGGACTGAGAGAAGAGAGACGAGGGGAGAGGAGGGAGGGAGGAGAGAAGGAGGGAGGGAGGCAGGGAATGAAGGAGACGGGAGAGGGGAGAATGAGGGAGGGGAGAGCAGGGGGGAGAGGAGGACTCCAGAGATGCGAGAGGAGAAGAGATGAGAGAGGGAGAGGGGGAGAGAGGGGAGAGAATGAGAGAGGGAGGACTGAGAGAGAGGAGACGAGAGGGAGAGGGAGAGAGGGAGACTGAGACGGAGAGGAGAGGGAGGACTGAGAGGGAGATGAGAGAGAGGGAGACTGAGAGAAGGAGACTGTGAAGGAGAGGGAGACTGCAAGAGAGAGAGAGACTGCGAGGGAGAGGGAGACTGCGAGGGAGAGGGAGAGACGGAGAGGGAGAGGGGGAGACAGAGACAGAGAGGGAGACTGCGAGGGAGATTGAGAGAGGGAGACTGCGAGGGAGAGGGAGACAGAGAGAGAGAGGGGGAGACTGAGAGGGAGAGGAGAGGGGGGAGAGAGAGAAGAGAGAGAGAGGGAGACTGAGAGAGGGAGACTGTGAAGGAGAGGGAGACTGCAAGAGAGAGAGAGAGACTGCGAGGGAGAGGGAGACTGAGAGAGGGAGACTGTGAAGGAGAGGGAGCCTGCAAGAGAGAGAGAGAGAGACAGAGACTGAGAGGGAGAGGGGGAGGGAGAGAGACTGAGAGGGAGACTGAGAGGGGGAGAGAGAGAAGAGAGAGAGGGGGAGACTGGGAGACTGAGAGAAAGAGAGACACTGCGAGAGGGAGATGGAGAGAGAGAAAGGGAGACAGATAGGGAAACTGAGAGGGAAAGAGAGAGGGAGACTGAGAAAGGGAGAGAGAGACTGAGAGAGAGAGACAGAGAGAGAGAGATGGACAGATGGAGACAAAAAAAGAGAGAGAGAGAGACAGACAGACACACAGACTACTGCTGGAGGACCATCCAATTTATGGACCACCAGCAGCCCTAAATCACTTTGAAAATCCAATTTTATCTATAAACTGTAATTTTATATAATTAACCTTTTAAGAGTCTAAATGTTTGAAGTGCTGTTTTATTCAGGATACTCACCACTTTATTTTTTTCATCATGGCAGTTATGGTGAAAATATCAGTCCTACTATCACTGATACCAACTTTTACTCTGATTTACTCTCATTTTGCTCAAAATCTGTGTTAAGAAAATGTCTGCTGGTATTTCACATTGAGGTATTCTTATTTTTATGTGACTTTGTTTAGTGGAAGAGCAGCTGTTCAGACGTGAACTGCAGCTGTTTGAGTCGTTTAGAAAGGTTTTTATTTGGCTTTAATGAAAAACTCCTGAATCATGAAAATTACACATGTAGGTTGTTTGTCAAAGTAAACTTGATAAAAGCGTTTCTGGCTGACGTCACAGAGCTCATCCACGTTCAGCTTCATGCTTCCATGTCCGGTTTGTAAATGAGTTTTGAGACTCACCTGCAGAGCCCGTGGGTCCGGTCGGTCCCGTGGTTCATGGTTGGTGACCCGTCTCTCACCTGGCCTTGTTCTCCTCCTCCTTCCTCCCAGATCAGAGCAGTGAGGTGAAGCTGGGGAATCCGCTGCTGGTGCTGCTCCAGCCTCCGTTTCAGCTCGTTTCCCACCTGCTGTTTGACAGACAGGTGTCTCCTGACAGGTGCGCCGCGCTCATGTTTCACCAGTCAGAAGCTGTTACCTTTCTGTTTTTAACGGTTTCATTTTCGTCTGCAGAGTTCTGTCGCTGCTGCAGCAGGAAGGTCTGCGGCTGAGCGTCCAGCAGGTCGTCGTCCAGAGATGCTGCGAGGCGCTGCCGGTCTGGGTCTCCTGTCCGGGGGGGGAGGGGGGCGGCGCCGAGGCGGGGAAAGATAACGGGCCGTTCGGCGTCGCCGCCCTGTCTCTGCTGCTGCAGCAGCACGCTCAGGACAACATGGCCGCTCTGGGGATCGCGGAGCCGCTGTCCGACGTCAGCTCTGAGTCCGAGGTGTCCACGGAGGACCGCTCCACCACGCCCACCAACCTGTCCACCTCCCCGCCCTCTCTGTCATCCTCATCATCCTCGTCTTCTTCCTCGGCCTCCAACGCCTTCCTCCTCACGGCGTCAGCGCTGTCTTTCCTGAAGTCTCGCTGCCCCTGCTGGCCGCGCTGGCGTGCTTGAGCGCCTCCAGGGGCGAAATCGCCCGGGCGCAGCCCTCCGGGTGGTCCGGGTACTTCCGCAGCGGCCGCAAAGAGGCCGTCCTGGACGGCGAGCAGATTTCTCGAGAGGCCGACGGGCTCCTGAGGGAGCTCCCGATCCTGCGGTCCTACCTCCACGCCATGGCCGAGCCGGTGCTGGGCGCCACGTCGCGTGACGGGGAGGAGGGCCCCGCCGGGTTCGGGGCCGCCGTCTGTGGGAAACCGCTCGTCGGCCTCCTGCTGTCCGGACCTCAGGACGAGGAGGCTCAGGCCGCGGCCGCCGAGGCCTTCCGGAGGGCCCTGGTCTCCAGAGACCTGGGCCGGGCCCTGAGTCTGCTGGAGCTGTACGGAGGAGGCTGCAGCCAGGAGGGGGCGCTGAGAGACCGCCTGCTGGCCTGTGCTGCTTTACAAGGTAAACTCACCTGTTAACCACCATTAAATCTCTGCGTGATCACGTAGCAGCCACCCAGATGTGACTCAAATAATAATAATAATAATAATAATAAATTTTATTTGTATTGCACTTTATATTTAAAATCTCAAAGTGCTAACAAAAAAAAAAAAAAAAAAATATAATATATAATATATATAGATATATATATAATATATATATATATATATATATATATATATATATATATATATAAAATAAATAAATAAAAAATAAAAGTGTTAAGAACAAATGTCTGTCTGTCCTGTGGCTTCAGACGGAGACGAAGGCATCGGCCAGCTCTTCCGGGTGCAGGACTCGAACCTGCGGGCCCGAGTAGCCCTCCAGGCTCTGGAGCGCTGGCCTCTGTCCGCCTGCCTGGAGCTGATCGAGTTCTGCGTCAACGACGCCGACACCGAAGCCGTGCTGAAAACCGAGCTGGAGCTCAAGAAGAAGGAGCTGAGCATCTACCACCGGGTAATGGCAGGAAGACGTGCGTCGGGCCGTTTAGCCCCGCCCCTTACCTGTGTCTTCACTGTTCAACTTCGTTTCAGATGATGAT